>PISX010013618.1:0-55975 GCA_004024625.1 Mellivora capensis | reverse complement strand
TCAACCCCCTGACCTCCAGGGAAAGGAGAGGGGCTGGAGGTTGAATCCTTGACTTTTGGCCAACAAGTTCATCCATGGTGTGTGTGTAATGAGGCCTCCATGAAAACCGAAAAGGATGGGGTTCAGTGAGCTTCTAGGTCAGCAAATACCTGAAGACACTGGTTGAGTAGGGCCCTAAAAGAGAGCCTAAAAGTTCCATACCCTTTTCCCATACCTTGCCCTATGCATCTCTTCCACCTAGCTATTCCTGAGTTATATATCCTTTTATAATAAACCTGTAATCTAGTAAGTGCAATGTGTCTTGTGTTTCATGAACCACTCTAACAAATTAACTAAATAGCCAGTAGGTGAGAAGCTCAGGTGACAATGTGGACTTCCAGTTGGCATCTAAAGGGGGGAACGGGGGCGGGGACAGGGCGCATTCTTACAGGACTGAGCCCTTTACCTGTGGAACCCCATATTATTACCATGTAGATGGTTTCAGAATTGAACTGAATTGTAGGACACTCAGCTAGTGTTTGCGAATTACTTGATATGCATGTGTGGGGGGGAAACAAACACTGTATTTAGAGTCAGAATTATTTTTTTTTCTTAAGAGACTCTTTTTTTTTTAAGATTTTATTTTTATTTATTTGATAGAGAATACAAGTAGGCAGAAAGGCAGGCAGAGAGAGAGAAGAGAAAGCAGGCTCCCTGCTGAGCAGAGAGCCCGATGTGGGACTTGATCCCAGGACCCTGAGACCATGACCTGAGCTGAAGGCAGAGGCTTCAACCCACTGAGCCACCCAGGTGCCCCTAGAGTCAGAATTATTTTTTTTTAAGATTTTTATTTATTTATTTGACAGAGAGAGATCACAAGTAGACAGAGAGGCAGGCAGAGAGAGATAGAGGGAAGCAGGCTCACGGCTGAGCAGAGAGCCCGACGTGGGGCTCGATCCCAGGACCCTGAGATCATGACCCGAGCCGAAGGCAAAGGTTTAACCCACTGAGCCAACCAGGCACCCCAAGAGTCAGAATTATTAATAGATACTTACTACTCTTCAGTTCCTGGGCCTGGGGTGCCTGGCTGGTTCAGTTGTTAGAGCATATGACTCTTGATCTTGGGGTTGTAAGTTCAAGCGCCATGTTGGGCAGAGAGATTTCTTTCTTTTTTTTTTTTTTTTAAGATTTTATTTATTTGACAGAGATCACAAGTAGGCAGAAAGGCAGGCAGAGAGAGAGAAGAGGAAGGAGGCTCCCTGCTGAGCAGAGAGCCTGATGTGGGGCTTGATCCCAGGACTCTGGGATCATGACCTGAGCCGAAGGCAAAGGCTTTAACCCACTGAGCCACCCAGGCTCCCCTGGGTAGAGAAATTTCTTTAAAGAGTACAACAAAATCTTTTTAAAAAAAACTCATCTCTTCCTAGTTATTTTCCCACAGTTTACTATTATTAATGCTCTTCCATTAATTTACACCTATTGTGTCTGTGTGGTATGATAAAATATTATAATTGCATATGCAGGCTAAATCCAGTTGCTCTGATATCTTCACCAGCTCTTGACACTGTCAGCAAGGTTTATTTAGCTATTCTAGTAAATGCATAGTAGTAGCTCATTGTAGTTTTAATTTTCACTTCCTTAATGACTAATGATGTTGAACATCTTTTATGCGCTTATTTGCCAAGATTGATGTATCCAAGACTCAAGTCTAATTATGTCTCTCCCCTTTTTGTAACCCAACGGCTTCCCAGGGTAAAAGAGGGCTGTGGCCTCCATTTTGACCTCAAACTTTCTAGTTGGGGTCTTCATTCCAGCATGTTTCTTGGCTCAAGCAGAAGACCCTGAGGGCAAAGCATCCCTTGATGGAAACCAAAACTACCCATTCATGCATTAGGAACTGTCCTGAGCCCACAAAACCCCACCCATGATTGCCCACAAGACAGTGATCCATTTGACCTTCTCCGCCTACCTCCCCTGACCCACCTGCCTTTGTCTGGCATTTTCCTTATACAAATGTGGGAGTATTTTCAGCACTTTGGAGACAGTCTGCAGTCTTTGAGATGGTAATCTTCTGTCTTCCCCAGTGTTAGCCTCCCTGAAATTCCTTTCTTGTTTCACCACCCCTTGTTTCTCTGCCTTTGGATTTTGTCAGCAAAGACTGACTGAACCTGGTCTGTCTCTGAGCTCCCCAGGCATGGGTTGGCCTTGATAAATTTTCCCCAAGCCCTGATCCCTTCGCTTCCAAAGCCTCTGGATCAGAAAGAGACAAGCTAGGATGGAGGAAAAGAGCAATGGCTACCAATCAGCTGTACTGAGATTTGGCACACAAAGAAAGTCTGTTGGAAGATTCAGTTATCATTTGCTATCTCTCTCTCTCTCTCTTTTAAAAAAGATTTTATTTATTTATTTGACACAGAGAGAGAGATCACAAGTAGGCAGACAGGCAGGCAGAGAGAGAGGGAGAAGCAGGCTCCCTGCTGAGCAGAGAGCCCAATTCGGGGCTTGATCCCAGGACCCTGAGACCAGGACCTGAGCTGAAGGCAGAGACTTAACCCACTGAGCCACCCAGGACCCCCTGCTATCACTTTTTAGAGAGGCGCCCTTGTGATGACAGTCACTGTTTCCTAAAGATAAACAGTAGTAGCAGGTCCTGCTGGAGGGCGATCTCTGAGCAAGACCATCCATCCCCGCTGCCCCTCTTCCTGGCTCTGGGTTCCTCCCTCTGTGCCACCTGTTCTTCGGACAACTAGGATAATCCTACCCCCAACCAAGTCTAAATCCTCTGGCCATTGGTACTACAACAACCCTGAAAACCACCCTACAGACACTCTAGGAAGATAGATCTACAGAATGGTTAGGGGTATGGTTTTGAAGATAGTCTTAAACTCAATCTCAGCTCTGCCTTTTATTTTATTTTATTTTATTTTATTTTATTTTAAAGATTTTATTTTGATAGGGACACCTGGGTGGCTCAGTGGGTTAATCGACTGCCTTCTGCTCAGGTCATGATCCCAGCGTCCTGGGATCGAGTCCCACATCGGGCTCCTTGCTCGGCAGGGAGCCTGCTTCTCCCTCTGCCTCTGCCTGCCTCTCTGTCTGCCTGTGCTCACTCTCTTTCGCGTGCTCTCTCTCTCTGACAAGTAAATAAATAAAATCTTAAAAAAAAAAAAAAGAAAAGAATCACACCTTCATAAAAAAAAAAAAGATTTTATTTTGATAGAGATCACAAGTAGGCAGAGAGGCAGGCAGAAGAGAGAGGGAGAAGCAGACTCGCTGCCGAGCAGAGAGCCCGATGCAGGGCTCGATCCCAAGACCCCGGGAACATGACCCGAGCTGAAGAGAGAGGCTCTAACCCACTGAGCCGGCGCCCCCAGCTCTGCCTTTTATTAGCCGTGTGACCTTGGCCCAGTTATGTAACCAAGGTGAAGCTGTCATTTCTGCCTGAAGGAGAGCAGAAAGACTATTTTGGAATTAGAGATTATAACTTTAGCATGCTGCTAGCCCTTAACAAATACTAAATAAATGGTAGATGATTATCTAACTTCTACTGATACACAAATACATGGAAGAAAAGCTTTTTAAGCTTTTTTCTTGGGGGAAAATTGATACTATAAGTATGAAGTTTTTTTTTAAGATTTTATTTATTTATTTGACAGATAGAGATCACAAGTAGTCAGAGAGGCGGGGGTGGGGGGGACAGAGAGAAGCCGGCTCCCTGCTGAGCAGAGAGCCCAACATGGGATTTGATCCCAGCACTCTGGGATCATGACCTGAGCAGAAGGCAGAGGCTTAACCCACTGAGCCACCCAGGCGCCCCAAGAATAAAGTTTCTTTTGGTATTTATTTATTTACTAAGATTTTTTTAAAAGATTATTTATTTATTTATTTATTTGACAGAAAGAGAGAGAGATCACAAGTAGGCAGGCAGAGAGAGAGGGGGAAGCAGGGTCCCTGCTGAGCAGAGAACCTGATGTGGGGCTCCATCCTAGGACCCTGAGATCATGACCTGAGCCGAAGACAGAGGGTTAACCCACTGAACCACCCAGGTCCCCCTAAGATTTTATTTTTGTAACCTCTACGATAGTCGTTGGGTGTCTGCCTTTGTCTCAGGTCGTGATCCCTAGGTCCTGGGAGCAGGGAGCCTGATGCAGGGCTTGATCCCAAGACCCTGGAATCACGACCTGAGACGAAGGGACTCGCCCAACCAACTGAGCCACCCAGGCACCCCGCAACATGGCAAATGTAAAGCTAAAACAAGAAATTTCAGGGGTGTCTGCCTGGCTCAGTCAGTAGAGCATGTGGTTCTTGATATCAAAGTCATGAGTTTAAGCCCCATGTTGGACACAGAGCTTACTTAAAAAAAAATTTTTTTTTTAACCTAGGTCCAGTAGGCATGGCAATCCCAGAGTGTGGCACACACTCAGTCTTTGTGCCCAAACTCTGACTCACCTTCATTCCGATCTATTCTGAACCTGTAGAAACCAAACTGCTTCACCTTCCTGAACAGCCTATGTTCTTTACTGCTTACCAATTCCAGCAGTCCTCTACTGTACAGGGGGGATCCCTCTAGTCCCTTGGTTTTATTTTTTTTTAAGATTTTTTTTTTATTTTATTTATTTGACAGACAGAGATCACAAGTAGGCAGAGAGGCAGATAGAGAGAGAGGAAGGGAAGCAGGCTCCCAGCCGAGCAGAGAGTCCGATGTGGGGCTCGATCCCAAGACCCTGGGATCATGACCTAAGCCGAAGGCAGAGGCTTTAACCCACTGAGCCACCCAGGTGCTAGGTGGCTCAGCAGGGAGCCTGCTTCTCTCTCTCTCTCTGCTTGCCTCTCTGTCTACTTGTGATCTGTCAAATAAATAAAAATCTTAAAAAAAAAAAAGCCATCAATCGCTTCCCATCCCACTCAGAGTAAAACACAAAGTCGTCTCCATAGCCAATGAAATTCCATGCACTCATACCTGTGTGAGGCATTTTCTTCGCATAATCAAGACAATATCTCATAATAGCTTGAAAACCGAAGCAGATGTGAGAATCCACCTGTCTTCTATTAAGCCAGACATTAAAGAAATTTGGGGAAATATAAAACAATGCCACTAATTATCACTACATTTTTTTTGTTTTGAAAATATATTTTCTCCAAAAATGATATGTTGCTTACATTAATTTTAATTCCTATGCAATATAGTGTGGCTTGGAGGGTATCTTGAAAAGATGGGATCTCAAGCCAAGATCAATATGGCCCACAGGGCTCAAGTACAAGGATGAAAGGTTGATTAATGTCCTTAATTTCTGGTTAGGTCTCACTGGAGGGCTTGGCTGCAGGACAATGTGAAGATACTTAGTGTGATGGGTGAAGGGGCGAAAAGGGGTGAAGTGCACTGAGTTACCCCTATGGAAACCCTGTCAACACATTGACCTGGTCAGAAAAGAGACAGGTATTGATAACTCCCAATTAATACCCCTTCTTCTGCTGTTGCCTAGGTACCCTCAAAAGATTTATTCAGAAGCAATCACACTCAAAAACAAAACAAAACAAAACAGCCAAAAAAAAAAACAAAACAAAAACCAAAAACCATGAGCTACCATGTTCTTGGAGCTCAGTCGGTGGAGCATGATTCTTGGTCTCAGGGCCCTGAGTAAACGCTCCATGGTTGGACATCGAGCCTACTTTAAAAAAAAAAAAAAAAAAAAAAAAAAAAGGAAGAAGTAACTACACTCTTTATTCTCCTATTTTCCTGTGCTGGTAAATTATAAGGCCATGCTCCCACTCCCTCCCTTCCATCAGCATCTTCAAGGCCCCTGCAGACACAGAGAAGGGCACTCTAATCTCTTCATTGTAAACTGACTACAGGAATTAGGCTAAGGACGGTATGATCAGGTGTAAGGACACCACCATTTCTGACCCAGAGGTCTGGAGCCATCAGATTAGGGTTTTGGGGTTCCCCCTTTCCCAGCTACCCTGAGCACACCTTGCAGAGTGGCGGGCCTCGAGCCCAAGCCAGAGGACTTTACGCTCATCTCCATAGAGCCGCTCCCCGCCCTCCTCCCGCAGCAGGTAGATGAAGCTCAGCCAATCACGAGGTCTCTGGGGTAAAGAAGGCGGGACGACGAGGAAAAGTTTAGGACAGGAGCACCAACCAATCCTGCGCCTAGCTTCCGGAGTAACGGCCACCGGCACCCACTTGCAGACGCCGCTCAGAGCGGGGGGATGGTTAGTGGACAGTGAACCAATCCGTGCCGAGGGAAGGCCAATATGAGCCAATTAAAACTGAGGAGGTGGGAGGGGGCGGAGCTCGCCGGTGGTTTCTCGCTGGTGGGTGAGGGATCGGCTTTCTCTGCTAGTTCCCACCCTAGGACTTCCTAGCCCCTGGAAGGCGAGAGAGAGAGGCTCAGGGGAGTTCTTGGAGTGGGGCGTAGAGGTACCTCCCGGGAAGGCCTGGAAGCAAAAGAGACTCCTAGTTGGGGAAGCTGCTGGAAGCCACTGGGTGGGCATCGAGGAAGCGTAGGCTGGTTAGGGGGCGGGACTTCCGGGGCGTGGTTTTTGTGAGCGGGGGCGGGGCCTGTTGCTAAGGTTGAGCCGAAGGGGCGGGGCTAAAAGGAGACCACTGGGTGTGACCTAGGAGAAAGAAGGGTAGTAGTTTCACGGGCGTTTTGGGGCCAGGACGGTGTTGCCAGAGGCTTTGGGGTGGCAGGTGAAATCTCAGGCTGAGGTGAAGGTTGCTGGGGAGGCTACCTGCCCTAACCTACTGTCCTCTCTTCCCAGGGAGCCACTGGTGGGGCCCTTCCTAGGGTCCTTTTCCCTTCGTGGGGTGCTATGGAGTTCCCAGAACACAGCCAGCAGCTGTTGCAGAGCCTGCGAGAGCAGCGGTCCCAGGGTTTCCTCTGTGACTGCACCGTAATGGTGGGTAGCACCCAGTTCCTGGCCCATCGGGCTGTGCTAGCCTCCTGCAGCCCGTTCTTCCAGCTTTTCTACAAAGAGCGGGAACTGGACAAGAGGGATCTGGTGTGCATCCACAATGAGATTGTCACGGCCCCAGCGTTTGGGCTGCTTCTGGACTTCATGTATGCTGGCCAGCTGGTCCTGAGGGGGGATACCCCTGTGGAGGATGTGCTGGCGGCTGCCAGCTACTTGCACATGAATGACATCGTTAAAGTGTGTAAGCGGCGGCTGCAAGCCCGGGCCCTGGCTGAGGCAGACAGTACCAAGAAGGAGGAGGAAACCAACTCACAGCCCCCTAGTTTGGAGTTTTTGCCCACTTCCCGTGGCCCCCAGCCTTCGTTGGCATCTGCCGAGACATCAGGCCCCTGGGGCAAAGGGGAATGGAAAGGCCCTGCTGCTCCCTCACCGACAGTCTGTCCTCCAGATGAGCCACCAATGCCCGGGGGGGCTGACACGACCCAGCCTGGCGTGGAGGTTGACTCCCCACATCTCCAGGCACCTCCTGCACCAGTGGCTGATGTCTCCCTCGCCAGCCCCAGTAGCTCCACAGAGACCATTCCTGCAAACTACTTGTCTTCAGGCCTTCCAACAGTTTCGGCAGAGCCTCTGGCTCCCCTTGATGTGGGTACTGAGAGTCTGAGGATGGTGGAACCAAGGAGTGCTGGGGGACCACTGCAAAGCTTCTATCCTCCTGCTCCAGCAGCTGCCCCGGTCCCTGTCCCGGTTCCATCGCAGGCTCCAGCGCCTGCGGAAGCTGAGCTGGTCCAGGTGAAAGTAGAAGCTATTGTGATTTCTGACGAGGAGCCCGATGTGTCCGAGGAACAGCCTCAGGGGCCCGAGGAACTGTTCCCGCCCGGGGGAGCAATGTATGGTGCACAGCCCCCTCAGCCAGAGGCTTTTGAGGAGCCAAGAGCGGCCGGACTGGAGGAGGTGGGGCCAAGTGACCACTTCCTGCCCCCGGATCCTCACCTACCCTACCATTTGCTGCCAGGTCCAGGGCAGTATCCCCGAGGACTGGTGACATCGCCCTTGCCTGCGCCTGCGGCCCTGCATGAGCCGCTTTACTTGCCTTCTGAGTATGAGGCAACCCCGGGAAGTTTTGGGGTTTTTACCGAGGACGTGCCCACTTGCAAGACATGTGGGAAGACCTTCTCATGTTCTTATACACTAAGGCGACACGCCACAGTGCACACGCGCGAGCGACCCTACGAGTGCCGCTACTGTCTGCGCAGCTACACGCAGTCAGGGGACCTCTACCGACACATCCGCAAGGCTCACAATGAGGACCTGGCCAAACGCAGCAAGCCGGATCCAGAGGCTGGCCCCCTCCTAGGAGTGCAGCCCCTCCACGGCTCCCCGACAGCAGACAAGCAGAATAGCGGTGGCGGAGGGCCACCTAAAGATTTTGTACTCGGACCCAAAAACTGACACCTGCAGGAGCATCATAAGCCAATGCTGGGCCTGCTCTTGCCATCATTAGGGGGCAGCAGAGACTGGAAGCTTCTCTTTTTCCCCCCGCTGGGGGAGCAGAATGAACCTCTTGCGCAGGCGGGAGATTTCCCACGGTTTTTTCCTTACCCAGCCAGACAGCAGGACTTTCTGGAGCGGGTGCATCTCGGTCAGCTCCTCTCCAAGGGCACTGGGAATTTTTCTGAGCTGTAATTGCTTCCCGCCCTGCCTTCTGGACCATAAAGCTAGCAGTGAAAGTATCTCTTTGGACCGGTGTCGGCTGGTTTATTCCAAAAATCTGCGTGCCTCCTGATTCTTTCATACTTCTCCTGCCAATCTTTTAGGAAGCTGACATCTGCACCTGGGGTAGGGTTCAGGGTTAGGTTGCTTTTGAGGGGAAAAAGTGGGACAGGCAGAGGGCAACAAGGATTTGGCTTAGGAGAAGTGTACTAATGAGGGAATCGCACCCAGTGATGGTTTATCATTGTAGTTGAGCTCCCGTGTCCTGGGCTGTACTGAGGACTTCATAAAAATCCTCAATTCTCGGGACGCCTGGGTGGCTCAGTTGGTTAAGCAGCTGCCTTCGGCTCAGGTCATGATCCCAGCGTCCTGGGATCGAGTCCCACATCGGGCTCCTTGCTCGGCAGGGAGCCTGCTTCTCCCTCTGCCTCTGCCTGCCACTCTGTCTGTCTGTGCTTGCTTTCTCTCCCTCTCTCTCTGACAAATAAATAAATTAAAAAAAAAATCCTCAATTCTCAACAACTTTATGAGGTATTAGCACCCCCCTCCCCTTTCCTTTTTCCATCGGCAAGGAAACGTGAGACCCAAAAATGAAGTTAACCTATTGCGGGTCACAGGGCGAGTTAAGGGGCAAGCCAGAATTTGAGTCATGGGCTTCAAACACCATGCCCACTGTGCTGGGTTAGAACATTGTTGAGAAAACCAGCAGTTTTCTCGTTCATCCTCATGAGTGTTTGGCTTTGCTCCCTTACCCCTTCATCTCGGCTTCCATTGTAGAAAGTCTGTGGGTGACTGTTTCAGCAACGGACACTGTTACCGATGACTTGAAATCGTTGCTTGTGTGTCCTGATGTGGGTTGAGGTCCCTGAAGATGAGGAACCCAAAGGCAGAAAACATGAAGCTCTGGGGTGATGGATTTGGGGGGAGGGGGAGGAGGAGGGCCTGTGGTACAGGAAAGACGGGGGCTTGGGAAAAAGGAAAGCGAGGAGCTACAGATGACACAATCTTACAGTTCCTCTAGTCCAACTCCCTCACCCGAAAGGCATGAGGACAGCCTCGAGAAGGCAGATTACTCAGTTGTGCTCGCACAATGGTTACTGGCAGTAGAGACCCCAGAGAAATGGGGGTCTGGGGTGTCGAGGTGGGTTCTGGGAGCTCTGGGCTGGTATCAGAAGGGGCCTGCCCTTCTGTTCTCTGTGAACAGTGGTGCCATAGGGTAGGAGGGCTCCCGAAAAACCCTTCTCGATTCTGCACATAAGGAATCGAGTGCAAAAAAAGCAACAAGGAAGAGTTGGGAGAAGATGAAAATGAGTCACTTTTCTGAATTTATTTTCTCTCTTTTTGTATTTATCTGTCCTCTTCTGTGTTGTAAGCTCTTGCCAGCAAGCTTCTGTTTCTTAGTTAGAGGAAGGCAAACCAAACATCAGAGGTTTGGCCAAAGGAAACTCCTTATCTGGGGCATTGAGGGAAGCAAACCATTGATGCTTAACATTTTTACAGCTGAATGAACTCTATTCCTTTCACTTCCTTGTGGTAGAATAACCTTTTAGTTTGTCTTCCAAATGGCTAATTTTATTTGTGCAAATATATATTCCTACTTTAATTCCTTGGCATCAGTAACAAGGCAAGACATATATACACACAGTAAGTTCTTCTAGCTGAGTGGAGCACCTTTTCCAAAGTCTTGCCTAGAGTAACTATCAGTTGCTAAAAACAATCAATTGCCTTTCAAAGGGTAAATTTTGGCCACGTGGGTGGTTCAATCAGTTAAGCATCTGCGCTCAGCTCAGGTCATGATCCCAGGGTCCTACGGTTGAGCCCCACATTGGGCTCCCTGCTCAACAGGGGAGTCTGCTGCTCCCTCTACCCCTCCTCCACTCGTGTTCTCACACGTGCTCTCTCTTTCCCTTTTTCTCTCAAAATTCTCAAATTCTCTCTTTCCCTTTTTCTCTCAAAATTTTTATTTTTTTATTCATTTTTTTAAAAGATTTATTTCTTTATTTATTGGACAGTAAGAGAGACCACAAGAGAGGGAACACAAGCCCGGGGAGTAGGAGAGGGACAGGCAGGCTGAGCCCGATGCCGGGGCTTGATCCCCAGGACTCTGGGATCATGACCTGAGCCACCCAGGCGACCCTCAAATAAAATTTTTAAATAAAAGGGTAAATTTTATGATATGTGAATTGTATAATAATTATATATGTGGAAAGAAAGAGGGGCACCTGGGTGGCTCAATTGGTTAAGCCTCTGCCTTCAGCTTAGGTCATGATCCCAAGGTCCTGGGATCGAGCCCCACATCGGGCTCTCTGCTTGGCAGGGAGCCTGCTCCCCCCCCCCCATGCCTACTTGTGATCTCTGTCAAATAAATAAATAAAATCTTTTCTAAAAAAATTTTTTAAAAAGGGGGGTGGGGAGAAAAAATAAAATCAGTTGCCTCAGAACATCAATTCCTAAAAGCAAGACATAATATGGTGTCTACATGTATATATCATGCATACTATTTCTCTAGACAGTCTGGAAAAGACAGTAACCATTGTTACCGTCTTGGCCATGTGTAACACCTAAAGAGGATCTGTTGCTTGGTGTGGTTCTCCTTCAGAGCCAGCATTTGCTTTCAGTTCCCAGCATGAGAATTTTCCCTGGCAGTGGAAATTAGGAATCTGAGATGTTGAAGGCAGCAAACAGCCAACACGGAAGGCCACGGTTGTTTCACTGTATCTGCTGGTCGCCAGGAACAGTCTCTACCAGTCTATACAGGTGTGAGCTATAGAGAATGTTCTCATTTCCGGGGTTCTCAAGGGTCTCCTCCGTGAATTCAAGGAACCACAGGTGAGCTCATCCAACCCCGAGTCCAACACTGGCTCCTCCTATTGCCAGTGTGAAACCCCTGCTTGAAGAACCTGGGGCGCCTGGCTGATTCAGTCCGCAGAGCTTGTGACTCTTGACCTCGGGGTCATGACTTCAAGCCCCACATTGTGTATAGAGATTAAATAAATAATCATAAAAAAAAGAGAACTCATTATCCCCACAGGAAACATAGTCTATTGCTGGACAGTCCTAATTGTTGGTTAATGCTGCATTTTACTGAGCCGCAATCAGCCTCCTTTTATGAGGGTAAGGGTCGGGCTCCAGCCTACCCTGAAATTTTATTTTTGAGCTGTAAGCAGATTTAGTTTTCAGACAACCGCCTTTTGCTCTCCAGCTTTAGAGATACAATTCTTTTAAGATTTTTTTTAAAGATTTTATTTATTTATTTGACAGAGATCACAAATAGGCAGAGAGGCAGGCAGAGAGAGAGAGAGAGAGAGAGAGAGAGAGAAACAGGCTCACCACTGAGCAGAGAGCCCGATGTGGGACTCGATCCCAGCACCCTGAGATCATGACCTGAGCCGAAGGCAGCGGCTTAACCCACAGCGCCACCCAGGTGCCCTCTTTTAAGATTTTTAATTTTGTTTTAAGTAATCTCTATGCTCAACATGGGGTTCGAATTTACAACCCCAAGATCCAGAGCTGCATGCCATACTGACTGAGCCAGCCAGGTGACTCTAGAGCTTTAATTCTAATTTAGGATTTTAATTCTTTTCTTTCTTTCTTTTAAAAGACTTTTTTAATTTATTTGAGAGTGAGAGAGAGCATGAGAGGGGAGAAGGTCAGAGGGAGAAGGAGACTCCCCATGGAGCTGGGAGCCCGATGCAGGACTCAATCCTGGGCTTCCGGGATCATGACCTGAGCCGAAGGCAGTAGCTTAACCAACTCAGCCACCAGGCACCCTCTTTTTTTTTTTTTAATTTCAAATCTTTTCTTAACTGGCAGTTTTGTAAGAGTATGATTTCATTTGCTGCCTATTGTGTCTTCAATCACCAGACATTTGACCAGACTTAGCTTCACAAAAGTCACCATTTCAGTCCTTTGCTTTGGATTTCCATTTTATTTATCTATTTTTGTCTTGCCTTAGCCTGTGTGCATATGCACAAGGCTGGGGATCGGGTGTGGGTGGGGGGAAGGGGCAGAGGGAGACAGAGAATCTCAAGCAGGTTCCACATCCAGTGTAAAGTCCAATGTGGGGCTCTATCTCAGGACCCCAAGATCATGACCTGGGCCGAAATCAAGAGTCAGATGCTTAACCCACTGAACCACCCAGGCATCCCAATTATTTATTTTTTTTAAGTGATCTCTCCACCCAACATGGAGCTCAAACTTGGAGATAAGAGTGCCTGCTTGGGCGCCTGGGTGGCTCAGTTGGTTGAGCAATAGCCTTCGGCTCAGGTCATGATCCGGGACTTCCAGGATCGAGTCCCACATCGGGCTCCCAGCTCCTTGGGGAGTCTGCTTCTCCCTCTGACCTTCTCCTCTCTCATGCTCTCTCTCACTCATTCTCCCTCAAATAGATAAATAAAATCTTAAAAAAAAAAAAAAAAGAGTTGCGTGCTTGACTGACTGAGCCACCCAGGCGCCCCTGAATTTCAATTTTAATGTCGCCAAAGCCAATGTTTCCAAAGATGATTTACCTGGAGATATACTTTTTATTTTTTAAGATTTTATTTATTTATTTGTCAGAGAGAGAGGGAGCACAGGCAGATAGAGTGGCAGGCAGAGGCAGAGGGAGAAGCAGCCTCTCCGCCGAGCAAGGAGCCCAATGTGGGACTCGATTCCAGGACCCTGGGATCGTGACCTGAGCCGAAGGCAGCTGCTTAACCAACTGAGCCGCCCAGGCGCCCCGAGATATACTATTTTTATTGTAAAATATATTCACTTTTCTGGGTTTTTGTTTTGTTTTGGCAAATGATATGAAATCTTCCAAAGTCCCCTACCCAATTAACAATAAGTGATTTTGGCAAGCACCTCTAGAGGAACTCTTAATATATTTATTTTTAAGATTTTATTCATTTTGGGGCGCCTGGGTGCTCAGTGGGTTAAAGCCTCTGCCTTTGGCTCAGGTCATGATCCCAGGGTCCTGGGATCGAGCCCCGCATCGCGCTCTCTGCTCAGTAAGGAGCCTGCTTCCCCCTCCCTCTCTCTGCCTGCCTCTCTGCCTACTCGTGATCTCTGTCAAATAAATAAATAAAATCTTAAAAAAAAAGATTTTATTCATTTATTTGAGAGAGAGAAAATGACTGAGAGAGACTATAAGCCAGGGGGAGAGGTAGAGGAAGAGGGAGAAGCCAACTCCCCGCTAAGCAGGGAGCCAGATGTGGGCCTCGATCCAGGACCCTGGGATCATGACCTGAGCCGAAGGCAGCTACTTCAACGACTGAGATACCCAGGCACTCCTAAAAGAACTCTTAAAAAACAAAAAACAAACAAAACCAGGGGCGCATGGGTGGCTCAGTGGGTTAAGCCACTGCCTTCGGCTCAGGTCATGATCCCACGGTCCTGGAATCGAGCCCCACATCGGGTTCTCTGCTCGGCGGGGAGCCTGCTTCCCCCTCTCTCTCTGCCTGCCTCTCTGCCTACTTGTGATCTCTGTCTCTCAAATAAATAAAATCTAAAAAAAACAATAACAAAAACAAATACTAAATACCATAATCACACTCAACAAAACTGAGAAAAATTATTTTCTCCACCCCAATAATTCTGGTTCAAATTTGTCTCATAAACTTATTTATTCTTAAGACCTTCTTTAAAGATTTTTTTTAATTAAAAGATTTTATTATTTATTTGACAGAGAGAGAGCATGAGCAGCGGGGAGGGGCAGAGGGGGATGGAGAAGCAGACTTGCCGTTGACCCAGGAGCCCAATGTGGGACTTGATCTCAGGGCCCCAAGATCATGACCTGAGCCTAAGCCAGATGCTTAACAGACTGAGCCACCCAGGTGCCCCTAAAGATTTTATTTTAAAGATTTTATTTATTTATCACAAATAAGCAGAGAGGCAGGCAGAGAGAGAGAGAGAAAAGCAAGCTCCCTCCTTTCCCTTCAGAAAGCCCGATGTGGGACTCAATCCCAGGACCCTGAGATCATGACCTGAGCCGAAGGCAGCGGCTTAACCCATTGAGCCACCCAGGCGCCCCTAAAGATTTTATTTTTAAGTAATCTCTATACCCAGGATGGGGCTTGAACCCACAATCCTGAGATCTAGAGTCATACTCTAACCAGCCAGCCAGGCACCCTTATCTCAAATTTTCAGTTGTTTTGGGTTTTGGGTTTTTTGTTTTGTTTTGTTTTGTTTTGTTTAAAGATTTTATTTATTTATTTGAGAGAGAGGCAGTGAGAGAGCATGAGTGAGGAGAAGGTCAGAGGGAGAAGCAGACTTCCCGTGGAGCTGGGAGCCCGATGTGGGACTCGATCCGGGGTCTCCGGGATCATGACCTGAGCCGAAGGCAGTCGTCCAACCAACTGAGCCACCCAGGCGTCCCGGGTTTTTTTTTTTTTATAGAAAATTTCATTTATTTATTAGAGAGAGAGAGAACGGCACACACACACAAGCAGGGGGAGGGGCATAGGGAGAAGGAGAAGCAGGCTCCCCCCTGAGCAGGGAGCGGGACATGGGACTCAATTCCAGGACCCTGAGATCATAACCTGAGCTGAAGTCAGAGGTTTAACCAACCCACGTCCCCCTCAGTTGTTTTGTTTTCAAATCAGAATCCAAATCCAGAATTCAAATGAGAATCAGAGTCACATTTGTTTGGTTGTCTTAAGCCTCTTTTAATCTATAAGTTCTTCTCTCCTTTTCCCTGCATTTTTTAAAAAAGATTTTGTTTATTGATAGAAAGCATGAATGCAAGTGGTGGGGGTGGGGGGTGGCGTGGAGGGCTAAGGCAGAGAGAGAATCTCAAGCAGGCTCCCCGCTGAGTGTAGAGCCTGACTTGATGACTTGATCGCACAACCCTGAGATCATGACCTGAGTTGAAATCAAGTCAGATGCTTGCCTGAGTCACCCAGGTGCCCCTCCTGCAATTTATTTATTGAAGAAACTGGGTTGTCTTATAGTTTCACAGTTCGGAGTTTGTGGATTATATCCTCATGATATCATTTAACATGTTCCTCTGTCCAAAAGTTCCTTTAAAAATAATAGTGTAGGTAGTATGTGGTTTTGGCAAAACTGTAAAGGTGGTGGGCAGGAGTTCGGAAGACACTTTCCCTTCTGTCTAAACTTTCCCTTCTGTGCCCAAGTATGGATCTTCACATCCATAATGCTTTCCTGTCAATCAAACCCTGAAATTCTGCCTGGAATCCATTAAGGATTGGTACGGTGAGCTGCTCCCCCACCACAAACTTCTTAGTACTGAGATTGAGGTGCCCTCTGGGATTCCTTCAGGATGTGGGCTGGCTGGATCTTTCCTAGACCCACAGGTGACTGCCTATCTTTTTGACAAATTTCTTGTTCACTGACATCTCCATTAGAAGCCAGCCTTCGAAATAAAGACTGAAATATAAGCCTAACCACTTGGTCTCTTTGCAGTGCTAACAAAAGGAGTAGTGCAATAAATTTATTTTTTTTAAGATTTTACTTATTTATTTGAGAGACAGAGATCACAAGTAGGCAGAGAGGCAGGCAGAGATAGAGGGGGAAGCAGGCTCCCTGACCGAGCAGAGAGCCGGATGAGGGGCTGGATCCCAGGACCCCGGGATCATGAACTGAGCCGAAGGCAGAGGCTTTAACCCACTGAGCCACCCAGGCGCCCCTAGTGCAATAAATTTCTAAAATACGTTTTTAAATACCAGTTTTATTTTTTTCCTCATTGATGCAGAAGATAGCTTAGTGTAACATCAAGTCTTTGGAAGAAAAAAAAAAAAAGAAAAAAGATCAGAAAGAAAACTTGCTCAAAGCAAACATGCAACTGTGACATAATTTTCCAACAACCTAGGCTTAGAAACCTAAGCAGCTTGGGAAAGGAATGAAATACTCTACTTCTGTTAGTTCTGTCCTTGGACTTACAAGATTATTCCGTAGAAAACCTTTTTATTTTTTTTCTTTTATTTATTTGACAGAGAGAGAGAGCATAGGTAGGCAGAGAGGCAGGCAGAGAGAGAGGAGGAAGCAGGCTCCCTGCTGAGCAGAGAGCCTGATGTGGGGCTCGATCCCTGGACCCTGGGATCATGACCTGAGCCGAAAGCAGAGGCTTAACCCACTGAGCCACCCAGGTGCCCTAGAAAACCTTTTTATTGTAAGTTCTGTTATTTAAGGGTAGGGGGAGACACAAAGAGGAGCCTGACTCTTTGAGGGTGGGAGGGCATTACTGATGAAGGGAGAAGAGTTCACGTGTACTTAGCAAGACTAAGGGTTTGGGGGTTTTTTTGGTTGTTCTTTCTGGAATCTCTTGGTGATGGCTAGTGACGCATGCTTACTACCTCCACTCATGAAGGTCAAGGCAGTGCTACGTGATCTCATCTACTCTGTAGAACTCAAACATTGTGGACATTATTCCCAACAAGTACACAGAATGACAAAGGAGCTTGTGGTTGATGGAGCCTCCTATTGAGATGACCACACCAAATCTGCAGCCTGCACTGACAAAGCTTCTAGAAAGTTCTATGGGGTGCTTCAGCACCAGGGAAGGAGAACCCTTCCTTATTATTTCCCTCCTCTGTAAGGAACTGAGCTCTTGCAAAATATGAGGTGACACATGAAGAAAAGATCTATGTTTTTATCCTGCTTTTTATCCTGTTATATCCTTTTATAGATAAAAAACATTTTATCTATGTTTTTATCAATGTATTGTTTCAAGACAACGTGGCAATTTATTTTTCCTATTTTCTTTTCCTTAGAGAAAGGAGCATACTATACATATGCACCTATTTAAAAAAAATTTTTTTTAAGATTTTATTTATTTATTTGACAGGCAGAGATTACAAGTAGGCAGAGAGGCAGGCAGAGAGAGAGGAGGAAGCAGGCTCCCCACTGAGCAGAGAGCCCGATGAGGGGCTCAATCCCAGGACCCTGGGATCATGACCTGAGCTGAAGGCAGAGGCTTTATCCCACTGAGCCACCCAGGCGCCCCTACATATGCACCTATTAAAAATGTTTACTTGGGTTTTTTGTTTTGTTTTGTTTTGTTTTTTGGCACAAGGGCTAAAGAACTGTTAAATACTTAAATGCCTGACTCAAGGTTTTAAGATAGAAGAGTTTAATGAAAAAATAAATAAGTATATTGTATGAATGCTCTGAGTATGAACAATAGCAGGGGCTAGAAATTATTACCAGAAAAAAAACAGGAACCAGATACTTTCACGGGGGGACAAAGAATCTGAATGTACATGGAATATTAAGAAAAAGGAATTGGTTTAATCAAAATGGTTAATTTCAAATCTTTCCATTTTAAGTCATATGGGTCCAATTTATAATTGTTTTCACACAAAAATATGTTTCCCAGTTTGCGGTCTGTGTGACTTTGGCACTGAGCATCTGAGAAAACAGAGAAAAAACTCTTTTGTCATTCTTCCATCCTTTACTAGCTTTCTCCTCTATACATGAATACATGTGACAACATCTACCATTAAAATCTGTGCCACAGAGAGGATTAATCGCACCTATAGGTGACTGTATTCTCAAGGCAAATGTCCCCAAGAATCATGTAGGGAAAGGTATACAAATACAGATGGATAGACCCAAGAAACAAAGCACAACACAACACAACAAAAGAAAACCAGACTGCGTTAGTGCCAAGAAGTTTGTGCAAGGCTCTAAACAAAACAGAAATCCACCTGGGTCAGAGAGGTATGGGGTTAATTTCTCTTGCTGAGGCTCAGGTTTCCCCTGGATGGGTCTTTAACTTTCAAGTTCAAGTGGAGGAGCATCTTTCTTCTTTGTTAACCAAACATGCCCAGGTAGAGCTGTCTCTCCTTCTGATGGTAGCTACTGAGTTCCGACTGTGTTAGCTGCAGGTACCGTCGGACATTGGCATCTTAGAATAGGGCAAAGAAGGCAATTAGAGGCAGTTAGATCACAATCACACTTTGGGTCAGGAAAGGATTGTTCACACACTTCGTTTGTTTGTTTACAACTTTTTTTTTTAAATTTATTTATTTGTCAGAGAGAGAGGGAGAGAGAGAGCGAGCGAGCACAGGCAGAAGCAGAGGGAGAGGGAGAAGCAGGCTCCCTGCTGAGCAAGGAGCCCGATGCGGGACTTGATCCCAGGACGCTGGGATCATGACCTGAGCCGAAGGCAGCCGCTTAACCAACTGAGCCACCCAGACGTCCCAACAACTTTTTTTTTTTTTTTAAGATTTTATTTATTTATTTGCCAGAGAGAGAGAGGGAGAGAGCACGAGTGAGCACAGGCAGGCAGAGTGGCAGCAGAGGGAGAAGCAGGCTCCCTGCTGAGCAAGGAGCCTGATGTGGGACTCGATCCCAGGACGCTGGGATCATGACCTGAGCCGAAAGCAACCGCTTAACCAACTGAGCCACCCAGGTGTCCCTACAACTTTTTCTACAGAATCAGATATTTTCTTTTTAGCTATGGCCAAAATTAATAAATGAGCCCTTTAAAATGTTTAAAGCAAACATACTGATTATAAATACTTAGAGAAAATACCAAATTACTGTTACTGGCTTCTGCAAGCTAGCATTTGACCCCCACTTTTGGGATGAGGTTATTTTAAAGAAACAGGTCAGAGACAACCCCAAATGACATCCCGAATGAATGATATAAACCAGCCCTGTTACTTCAAATCAAGATTCCAAGTCTTTCAAAGGACTTACTATAGAAGGTAGGTTTGAGGAGGGCCAGATTTCCGAAATTGGAAAGAATCATTTGGGTTTACTTAGTATTATACTGAAACAATTTTTTTTTTGAGGGGTGTGTGTGTGTATAAGTAGCAGAATAAACATATTCTCTGGGAGAATAAGTTTGTTACGATCTACAAAGTATGCACAGTATTTTTTACTCTCTAGAGCCCAGGAACCTTCCTGTGAAGAAACACACATAATGATGGGTATCAGACTTTGGCTGCTACTTTAGCCCTTCTTCGTTGAGGCTTCTTCTGTACCTCTAGTCGTGGGGTTTGTTCTGCCAGTCTTCAGGTCGATTTCTGGGGTATTTAGGATAATTTGATGATTATCTAGTTGGATTTGTGGAATGAGGTGAGCTTAGGGTCCCCCTACTCCACTGCCACCCCCCCCATACTTCTGTTTTTAAAAATCTTTCTAAGATCTGAATATATTATAACTATTCCTTGTAATAGTAAATCTCATTCATTAATACCACTGCGAATTTTTTATTTTTTATTTTTTTTAAATTTAAATTTTAATTTTTTTAAAGATTTTATTTATTTATTTGTCAGAGAGAGAGAGCGAGCGAGAGAGTGAGCACAGGAAGACAGAGTGACAGGCAGAGGCAGAGGGAGAAGCAGGCTCCCTGCTGAGCAAGGAGCCCAATGTGGGACTCGATCCCAGGACGCTGGGATCATGACCTGAGCCAAAGGCAGCCACTTAACCAACTGAGCCACCCAGGGGTCCCCCACTGCGAATTTTTTAAAAACTTCCATACAGGAAGAAAAATCTCTGTACAATCAGGGCTGGCTAGTTGTTAATTTGATAAAGGAAAAGAGTTTGAAGAAAGAGCTGTTGTCACAACTACAGAGACTCTAAAAATGCTTATACATGGCTGGCAGTTATGTACTTGAAGGTAAGAAACACGACCAAATGCCTCATGTTTTAGGTCTTTATCACACTAGCTTTCTCATTCATTTGTTCTATGATTATTATATTTTATATTTAGATTTTATTTTTAAGTAATCTCTACACCGAGTGTGGTGCTCGAACTTACAACCCCAAGAGTTACAGGCTCTACTGACTGAGCCAGCCAGGCCCCCCTCCACCCCACCCCCATTCATTCAGACAGTTTTTGCTACACTGTTATGTTTGGGGACCCTCTGCTTCTGACATCTAGCTGCTCTAAGCCAGAATGCAAAACCGGAGACAATTTTCAGTGCTGAACCACCAGCACAGGAATGAGTCTATAACCCACTTCACAATATCCTTGCTTCGGAAACAAAGAACCAAGTCTCAAATTCTCTCTCAGCAGGCCTGCCCTTTTTCTAGGTCATACCTGGGCCTTGCGGAGCTAAAGGATAAAGTGACAGCTAAAGCAAAGGCCAGACCCAGTGGGGGAGCTGGCAGAAATGAGAATCATCAGGGCTATTCACTGGAATCTAGATCCTATTTTATTTACAACCTCAGAACTGAAACTTGAAAGACAATGCTTATTTAAAATCTCTTTGGGGGAAGGCGGGGACATTGTAGATGTGCCTACTGAAGCATAAATACTTCTAGAGGGTATACAATACTGCTTTCCCCTGCAGGCAAGAATACAAAGATAGAAGGCCAGTTTATCAAGCACCTCTTTCTACTTTTTGAGTTTTGAACTACGTGAATGTATTATTGCCTAGGCAAAAACATTTAATAAACTGAAAAAGTTAAAATAAAATACTCCCCGCTCCCCAGCAGATACCACTGTGGTGCAATCTTATCTGTTCTTACCACTCCCATCCCCTTCTCTCTCACCTTTTGGCTGCCTGTTGACAGCTGCCAGGAGGTACTGCTGAGCCTGGTCGTAGTCCTGCAGATGGAAAAAGGCCACTCCAGCCCGATACAAGGCCTTGGCATTATCAGGTTGTCGTTCCAGGACTTTCTGACTGTATTCTTTCACTCGTTCATAGTTCACTGGCTCCATCTGAAGGAGACAGGCTAACAGGCCAAAGGAAAGGAAGACAGAAGAGGGAGGTGGGGCTTACTACACTTAGTTCCACGGGCCAACTGGAGGCAGCACCAGAGGACAATACCAACAGTATCCACTCATCTAAAGCATCTGAGTGTCTATCAGGTGTCAAACATTCTTCTAGACACTGGGGTTGCAACAGCAAACAGAAGCTTTACATACCTTATAAGTGACTTTAATAGCTACCAAATGCTTACAATGTGCCTAGTGCTGGGTTAAGCCCAGTTCTAAAACTGGTAGGAACACACTTCGAGGTATTTAAAATTCTTCATTGTTTCGCTTCTACTGCAGGCTCTCTGTCTCGAACCTCCATTTCACAACAATTATTGCATTGCAGCTTTTTAATTTTTTTATTTTTATTTTAAAGATTTTATTTATTTATCTGATAGACACCATGAGAGAGGGAACACAAGCAGGAGGAGTGAGAGGGAGAAGAAGCAGGCTTCCCACTGAGCAGGGAGCCTGACTCAGGGCTGGATCCCAGGACTCTGGGATCATGACCCGAGCCAAAGTCAGATGCTTAACCACTGAACCACCCAGGTGCCCCAGTACTGCAGCTTTATAAAATAAACAACGGTTGCCATCAATTGTGTGAGGAATTGGCAAGCACTGTGCTTTGTGCTGGATAAGAACATTATCCCGGGGGGCGCCTGGGTGGCTCAGTGGGTTAAAGCCTCTGCCTTCCGCTCAGGTCATGCTCCCAGGGTCCTGGGATCAAGCCCACATCAGGCTCCCTGCTCAGTGGGGAATCCTGTTTCTTCCTCTGCCTGTCCCTCTCTATCCCACTCACTCTAGGAAATAAAACCTTTAAAAACAAAAACAAAACATTATCTCGTTTAATCTTCTCAACCACTCTATGAAATTGGTCAGTGTTACTATCTCCGTGTAATGGACAAAGAAATCAAAGCTTGGAGAGATAAAAGTAACTTGCCTAAGATCCCACAACTTTTAGGTGGAATATAAATTTGAACCAAAGTCTGATTCCCAAACCATCTTTCTTTCTTAAGATTGTATTTATTTATTTGACAGAGAGAGAGAGATCATAAGTAGGCAGAGAGGCAGGCAGAGAGAGAAGGGGAAGCAGGTTCCCTGCTGAACATAGTCCGATGCGGGGCTCGATCCCAGGACCCTGAGATCATGACCCGAGCCGAAGGCAGAGGCTTAACCTACTGAGCCACCTAGGTGACCCCCAAACCATCTTTCTTGATAATATACTACTTCACTATTACCTTGGTATATATAAGGAGACTTCAAAATACAAATCTGTTTAGGAGCCAATGTTCAGCCTTTCTATAATTAAGAAGGGAAATGTGTTCCCTATTTCATTACCATAGGAATTAAACACAGTATTATTTAATCATGGTGCTGAGAAGAAAGGAGAATCAGGGCTTCTGAGGACAGTAAAGGGCCCAGGCTTACATCTGCATCCCTTCTACAATACCCCCACCAAGTGGTCATATGGCTTATACTTAACTGATCCATCACTAGCTTTGTTCTTTATTGGACAACCGGTTATGCGTATGTTAGGCAGAGCTAGGAGCAGCAGGAAGAGGAATGAGACAGACATCTTGAAGAGTAAACACCACTTGCATCCTGGCCCCCAGCAAGAAGAGTATACAATAAACAAATGAATTTTTAGAAGCGTTTTCAGGAAAACATAACTGTGCTACGATAGAGTGAATGAGGTCAGAGTGATCCTTGATTACACAAGGCCTCTCGAAGAAAGTGACTCTTGAACTAGGATCTGAATGACCAGGATCACGCAAGGGACAGGGCATTCTAGCCTAGAGAGAGAAAAAATCCTACAAAGCTAGAGAGTAGAAATAAATATGCTTTGCAAGTTCAGTGCATGGAGGAGCCAGACCATGTCCGACCCTACAGGTGAGGGTCAGAGTTTGGTTTTTTCCTAAGTGTAATGAGACACCAATGGAGGATTTTCGGCAGTGACACGATCTCATTTTCTTACCTGCAAAATGGGGATAATCACAAGTACCTGGCAGAATTTTTATGAAAATGAGAAATATTATAAATAAACTGGTGTGACAGGCATTCGATAAGTGGAAATGGTTAACTGTGCCTACTTGTGATCTCTGTCAAATAAATAAATAAAATCTTAAAAAAAAAAGAAGTAGGGACGCCTCGGTGGCTCAGTTGGTTAAGCGGCTGCCTTCGGCTCAGGTCATGATCCCAGCGTCTGGGATCGAGTCCCACATCAGGCTCCTTGCTCGGCGGGGAGCCTGCTTCTCCCTCTGCCTCTTCCTGCCACTCTGTCTGCCTGTGCTCGCTCGCTCTCTCCCTCTCTCTCTGACAAATAAATTAAAAAAAATATTGAGAGAGAGAGAGAGAGACAGAGCGAGTGAGAGAGAGCACACAAGCAAAGGGAGAGGGAGAAACAGGTTCCCCGCTGAGCAGAGAGAGCCCAACTCAAGGCTTGATCCCAAGACCCCCGGGACACGACCTGAGCCGAAGGCAAACGCCCAACCAACTGAGCCACCCAGGTGACCCGCTGACTTTTTTTTGCAAAGATTTTATTTATTTGAGAGAAAGAGAATGAGTGGGGGGAGGGGCAGAGAGAGAAGGAGACTCCAGCTGAGCAGAATCCCAGTTAGGCCCCTGGGATCAAGACCTGAGGTGAGGGGTGCCTGGGTGGCTCAGTGGGTTAAAGCCTCTGCCTTCACCTTGGGTCACCATCCCAGGGTCGGGCTCTCTGCTCAGCAGGGAGTCTGCTTCCTCCTCTCTCTCTCTCTGCCTGCCTCTCTACCTACTTGTGATCTCTGTCAAATAAATAAAATAAAATCTTAAAAAAAAAAAAAAAGACCCGAGGTGAAGGCAGATGCTTAACAGACTGAGCCACCCAGGTGCCCCCAAGAGCTGATTTATAGGAAAGAGGAAAATGTGGAAAAGTCCAAAACATCTAATAATGACTGACACCACAGGCTAAAGCAAGTGGCTTCTTCCTATATTTTACATATTAAAGAAACAATGCCATAAACATAAGTTCAGTGTTTTCTCCAGAGCGTTTAAAATTCCCTAAATCTAACTGCATCCCCTGGGAATCTATTAGAAACACAAATTGGTAGATCCTCCCCCCACCCCACATTACACCTCAGACCCACTAAATTGGAATCTCTGGGCGTGGGGCTCAGTTAACAAACTCTCCAGGTGAAGTATGAGAAGCAGGGAGCCCTAGAGATTGGAAATACATTTCAATTCATGGCAGAATAATTGCATGACAGAAGAGCACGTCTGTGTTTTTCCCAATGTTCACAGACTTTCACGTGCCTGCCTGATACTGTACCCGCCCTTCAGCCCTGTTCTTACCAGCTAGATTGTTGTAGCAGTCTGTCTGCGTGGTCTGCAGTAGGTTCTCCTGTTCAGGAGTGAGGGCCGGGCCCTGAGGTCCTAGATTGGGTATCGGGGAGGGCAGATTTGGATCCAGACCACGCAGCTGAAGCAGAGCTCGATGGTACCTACTTACAGCATCTCGGTACTTCCCTTCTCGGTAACGCTGGTTCCCTTTCTCCTTGTACAGCTGAGCCTCCTGCAGGCGTTTCTCCATAACTCTGCCTCCCAGAGCACTTGCGGAACTGGGAAATGAAAGAGCAGCTGAAGCTTTGGAGACAGGAGCGAATAACTAATTTAGGTAGCCGATATAAGAGGGCAGGAAATTACCCTTCTCCAGGACGCCCCCCCCCCCGGGAAATGAGTTTCGCTTGTTTCTTCTACAGCCCCTTCCTCTCTACTCTGCAGTATTTTTCGATCTCTAGACGTACAGGACAAATCAGGGAGAGGATGTGGGAATAGTAAAGCCAGAGACTAAGTGATTTCTTAAAGAGACTGCGGGGTGAACAGGCCCCCCCGGAAACTCAGAGGCCGTCCCAAGGAACTGTGGCAGGCGTGGGAATGCCGGCGGATTTTGCTTCCTCCTTTCTTTTGGACTTACCTCCCTGACCCGGAAGTGGAAGGGAATAGGAATAGGCGGGGACAACTGCTGAAAGAGGGCTACAGGGCTGGCCGCCACCCTGGCTCTTTATTTGCACCTATACCACAAGCATTTGTTTCTATCTGCGTCAGAAGCTGGGAACCGAGCTGAATGCGTTCCGAGCACCCAAACCACAGGCATAAACTGACGCGGCAACACAGCAGCTCAGTGGCAAGTCCCCCAAGCCCCACCGGGAAACGCTCGCCCTCTGCAAACACCCAGGCACGGAAGTCTCCTCCTCCGCTTCGGTGTACGGGCGGAAGCACCTACAGTACGGGGACCAGAGTCCCGACAGTTTGGTGTCTAAACGGCAGCGCGCATTGCGCCACTCCGTCCAATCACAAGCGGCCTCGAAAAAGTAATCCCGCAGAAATGACCCCGCCTCTCCAGCCCCCTGCGGATCAACCCGGAGCCTGGAGGGGGGAAATCTCCCGGCAGCTTCGCCAATTGGAAGAATCCGGATGATCACGCACGACCAATCAGAATTGCAGATGTCGATTCAAGTTGGCCAATAAGAAAGCTAACAGGCGAGGTCCGGGCGTGTGTTGCTGGGTAGAGAACTTGAAGGATTTAGAGAAGAGGGCCAGGGGGTCACAGTATATTCCTTGGTTTGGGGGAGCCCTTTGTGTACTAAACAGAAAGACAATTGCTAGTAGGCTTTCAAGTTGCAACAGCTTTCCTCCTGGCTTTTTTTTTTTTCTTCTCAAGAAGCTGCCGCACGTATAGATAGTAGGGAAGAAAGACTAGCAAGCCCTAAGACGACAGCGCGATCGGAAGCCAGGCGGGAGTAAGGGTGGTGACGGGGTGGGAGGGGCGTGTGGGAAGGGAGCTCCCGGCGGCTGCGCAGAGCCCGCGGCTTGAAGTACGGAAAGGCGGGTGCGCACACCCCTCCGTGCTACGAGGCACTTGAACCGCAGCCAGTCCCCGGCTCCGGCTCCGGTGCGGCTGCGCGGTGAAACCGCTGGCGGCGATTGGACGAGGGGTGAGAGGGGGCGGGAGGTAAGGGGAGGGAAGTCCGTCGTCCTCGGCGCGCCCGCCCGCGGCAGGGGAACCGAAGGACTCTAAGGGAAGCAGTGCCCCGCTGCGTTGTTTGGGGCTCCGTGAGCCGAAGGGGGGAGGGGAACAGTAGGGAGAAACAAACACTACGTAGCGGAGGCTGCGCGCGGCCTTCGCTGCCTGCGTGCGTACGTGCGTGCGCTCGCTCGCGCGGGCTCAGTGCTGGCGCGTGAGGCGGAGGCGGGCGGCGGCGGCGCCTGCGCGGTCGGGCTCGGTCGACGGTTCGCAGGGGAGGAGGCGGCGGGAGGCGGAGGAGGCGGCGGCGATGGAGGTGAAGCGGCTGAAAGTGACCGAGCTGCGGTCGGAGCTGCAGCGGCGGGGCCTGGACTCGCGCGGCCTCAAGGTGGATCTGGCGCAGCGGCTGCAGGAGGCGCTGGACGCCGAGATGCTCGAGGACGAGGCCGGCGGTGGCGGGGCTGGGCCCGGCGGGGCCTGCAAGGCGGAGCCTCGGCCTGTAGCCGCGTCGGGCGGTGGCCCGGGCGGGGACGAGGAGGACGACGAAGAAGAGGAGGAGGAGGACGAGGAGGCGCTGCTTGAGGACGAGGACGAAGAGCCACCCCCTGCCCAGGTCTCGGTCCAGGCCGCGCAGCCGCCGCCGGAGCCCCCGGAGGCGGCAGCCATGGAGGCCGCGGCCGAGCCTGATGCTTCCGAGAAGCCGGCGGAGGAGTCCACGGCGGGGTCAGGCGGGGTAAATGGTGGCGAAGAGCAGGGCACCGGCAAGGGGGAGGAAGACGAGCCGGAGGAGCGGAGCGGGGACGAGACGCCGGGATCCGAGGCGCCGGGTGACAAGGCCGCAGAGGAACAGGGTGAGGAGCTGGCAGCGGAGCCCGGCTCCAAACTGCCCCGACCCAGGACCCAGCCGTGCACCGCGGGGTCCGATTCCCTGTTCTCACTTGCCTGAAAGCGCAAGATTCCTATCGTCTTTTGGTGGGACTCCCCAGGGGAGGTGGTGGTTTTCATTCTCTACCCACCTTTGGTGGGGGGGGGCGCCTGCCTCTGGCGGCCCTGCTCTCTGCAGGAGGGAGGTTCCTACCTAACTTGGTTCCTGGATGGAAGTGAGCGATTTTGCATGTGAACTGCTTGTGAGCTACCTGTGGAGCAGCTTCCCGCGGTACTGGTTATCTTTTCCTAAAGCGGGAATGCGCTTAGAAATTGGCGATTACACGGACAGACCGCACTATTGGGAGGCTTTGGACTTTGGGTTACCTGACTATTGATATTTCCGCCTTAAAAATATTAAGCAATAAGCCAAGTTCGCCAAAGTTCGCCCCATCACTTTGCTGGAGCTTGAGCCACACAGTGAATCTGGAAGTCTAACCTTGCTCCTGCTTTAGCAGCCGGTGGTGTGAGGGTGTGGAGTTTAATAGTTAACTAGTGAAGCGAAGGTCTTAATCAAGTGCGTTTAGAACTGACCAACCCCCTCGTAGAGGTTTTATCTTGCCTGAATTCTTATGATTAAATTTTAATCTTCCTACTGAGTCCGTGGATGGGCAAATTTAGGGATTTGCTGTATACTTGGTCAGCCTTTTGCATTTTAGGTTCTTGACTTCCTGAATTGAAAAGATTGAGGTGTTAGTGGCTCCATTTGAGTAACCTCGGAAGAGAATGTGTAGAGTCGCCCCAGGGAGTTAGTGACCTTTTTTCTTTTGAAGTGGTTGGATGGTGAGAGCTGATCCATACCTGTCTGTCAGAGTAGGTAGGAAAGCTAGAGCTGCTTCCAACTCTTACTATGAAGTGGGTTGCCTTAGTTTTTATAACAGATTTTTTTAAAGCTGCTATTAGTAATCAGGGTATAATTGGAACCCATTCTAAGACAGTCACATGCAACTTGCAGATTGTTCTATGTCCTGGAACAAAAGCCCATTACATAACCTTTGACTTGACGTGTATCCCAAATGGCAGGTAAAAAAGATTGAGAGATAAAGGACTGCTTTAAAGAAATTATTATTAAATATCTTTGTGTTGCAAACTACCAAAGTCTAAGGAAAAATTCCAGTTTTTTCCCCCCCTGTGGCAGAGAATGTGCTAAATATATGACAACACCTTTCTGCCCCAAATTATGTGCAGTAAAGATGCAGTATTATTTATGGGTCTCTTGTGACTTAATGGTTTGCTTTTGGCAACTTTCAGTAAAAACGCATGGTAAAAATACAGCTGTGTCTATGCACCTGATTCTTTTTACTGTATAAGTAGAAGCTGTGAATGGCTGTGCATTCTAAGCCAGAAAGGCAAACTCTTTAATAAAAACACACACACACACTCACTCTGAGGCATCTATATCGTGAAGCTATGGAAGAGTGTTGGAAAATGCGTATTAACTGTTTTGCTTATATCCAAATCTAACAATCAAAAATCAAAACTAAACTAACCTACGAAGTTTTTTAAAAGACTTAGGGGATTTTTAAAGATGTCGTATTGGTGGGAAAGTCTGCAAGTTTGACCTGATTTAAGCAGATAAATTTAGAATGCAAAAATTGTCCAATTTTTATCTACTGCTTGGCTCTAATTAGCCCATAATGTCCGTCCCTTCTTTTTTCTAAGGTAAAATACCATCCAATGACAGGAAGATGATCTTTAGAAATAAAACATTCTGTGGATGCAGTGGGAATAACCTGGCTCTTCTCATTAGACGGATTCTTAGCTCCTCCTTTAGTTGCTATTGGTTCTGAGCTTATTCTACATTCCAAAATGAAAAACTGCTGATTTTCTTTCCCTCCTTTTTGTAGGAGATGACCAAGATAGTGAAAAGTCAAAACCAGCAGGCTCAGATGGTGAGCGGCGGGGGGTAAAGAGACAGCGGGATGAGAAGGATGAACATGGCCGAGCTTACTATGAATTCCGAGAGGAGGCTTACCACAGCCGGTGAGGGAAACAGTCCCTTTCGTTGAAAGGAGTGTCTGCTCTGATTTTGGTATACCTGATGTTGATTGGAGAGTTTGGAAAGAGGGGTGGATTAAAAATGGAATAGGTTTTTATAGGCATAAGTTTTAGATTTGATCTGCTCTGAAAGCTCCTGTTGTTGTTTTCTCATTTGTTGAAAGCAGCTCTCTCCTGGAATTTTATGTTCACTGACAGTTTAAAACATTTTACAGACACCCCTCAAAGAAGAGGGGTTTGGATACACCATTTGCTTTTCTACCTACAGCTCAAAGTCTCCACCACCCCCTGAAGAAGAGGCAAAAGATGAAGAGGAAGATCAGACTCTTGTGAACCTGGACACGTGTATGTATAAGGCAGAAGGTTGGGGTTTTCAACCAGTCAGATGTGATTTGGGATATTAAAATTTCATGGCCTGCAATTTTTTTTTTTAAATTTATTTATTTGTCAGAGAGAGAGGGAGAGAGAGCAAGCGAGCACAGGCAGACAGAGTGGCAGGCAGAGGCAGAGGGAGAAGCAGGCTCCCCACCGAGCAAGGAGCCTGATGTGGGACTCGATCCCAGGACGCTGGGATCATGACCTGAGCCTAAGGCAGCCGCTTAACCAACTGAGCCACCCAGGCATCCCAATGGCCTGCAATTTTTAAGAGACTTAGCAATAGGAGTCTTTGTATCCATTCTTGACAGCTAGGTATATTTGTGTTCTGTTGGTGGCTTTCGAGTGTTGAGCTTTGGAATAAAGAGATTCCTTCTTTCTAACAGATACCTCGGATCTCCATTTTCAAGTGAGCAAAGACCGCTATGGAGGGCAGCCACTTTTCTCAGAGAAGTTCCCCACCCTTTGGTCTGGGGCAAGGAGTACTTATGGCGTGACAAAGGGGAAAGTCTGCTTTGAGGCCAAGGTAGTATATACAGCTCATTAAGACCATTCCTTTATTAAATTATTCACTAAACTACTATGTATTCAGTTCCTGCCCACCAGTATTGTATTAATGCAGTAAAAGGCACCACGTTTTAATGATAACCTTAGCTCTAATAACAAAGAAATTGATCCCTCTGGCTTTGGTTTAAATTCATTGACAGCTGTTATTCTGATGTTGAGTTGTGATGGTAGTTTTCAGTTCATATAAAAGTCTTGTCTTTTTAATTCAGACTTTGCTCCTGAATTGGTCAGAGTATCTGAGAGTTCTTTTTCTGACTTGACCAGGTAACCCAGAATCTCCCAATGAAAGAAGGCTGCACAGAGGTTTCTCTCCTTCGAGTTGGATGGTCTGTTGATTTTTCCCATCCACAGCTTGGTAATGTTATTTTTACATTAATCGTTGTGTTTGCTGCCCTGTTGCTTACTCCATGGGAAATTTGGGTGTAGGTAACTAATTTGTTCACTGTTCTAGGTGAGGATGAATTCTCTTATGGTTTTGACGGACGAGGACTCAAGGCAGAGAATGGGCAGTTTGAAGAATTTGGCCAGACTTTCGGGGAGAATGACGTCATTGGCTGCTTTGCTGTAAGCGCTCCTAAAAGTTGTGGATTCATAGCAAGGAGTAGATAGAGGGCACTGGGTATTCAGTTTGCTTCCTTTTTTTTTTTTTTCCTTTCCCAAGTAGGCTCCATGCTAGGCAGGAGCCTACTTTTCTTTGCTGTATTGTCAGATTTCTGAAAGCAGGTAAAGTCTGGAATGTATCAGTGAGTTCAATGTGGGGCTTGAACTCATGGCTGAGATTAAGACCTGAGCTAAGAGTCAGACGCTCAACCCATTCAGCTAACCAGGTGCCCCTCAGTTTGCTTCCTGTCAGGTCTTGTCTTCTGTACATTTGATGCATTGTTTGCTTAGTTGTGTTCAGCAGTCTGAGTTTTTTGCTTTTTTTAAAAAAATATTTTATTTATTTATTTGACAGAGATCACAAGTAGGCAGAGAGGCAGGCAGGGGTGGGGGAAGCAGGCTTCCCACTGAGCAGAGAGCCCGATGCGGGACTCAATCCCAGGACCCCAGGATCATTACCTGAGCCGAAAGCAGAGGCTTTAACCCACTGAGCCACCCAGGCGTCCCAGCAGTCTGAGTTTTAAAAAAAATATTGTAAGATGTAATCAGTTCCAAACCCTAAGGTCACAAACACTCTTGTTTGTTGTCATTGTAGAATTTTGAGGCTGAAGAAGTAGAACTTTCCTTTTCCAAGAACGGAGAAGACCTAGGTGTGGCGTTCCGGATCAACAAGGAGTCCCTGGCAGAACGGGCCCTCCTACCCCATGTCCTCTGCAAAAATTGTGTTGTAGAATTAAACTTTGGTCAGAAGGAGGAGCCCTTCTTCCCACCACCGGAAGAGTTTGTGTTCATTCATGCTGTGCCTGTTGAGGAGCGGGTGCGCACCGCTGTCCCTCCCAAGACCATAGAGGAGTGTGAGGTATGCCAGACAATGCGCAGAAACGTTCGTACGTGTGCTTTGGAACAGTTGGTCTTACGGCTTCTCATAAAGCTGCTGCTTAAAGCTCCACTGAGCTGGGGCAGATGATGATGTTCTTAAGTCGGGCTTTGTAAACATGACCCTCCAGTCACTTTTCATGGTATTCCTGGTTCTGTTTACTTACAGGTGATTCTGATGGTAGGACTGCCTGGATCTGGAAAGACCCAGTGGGCACTGAAATACGCAAAAGAAAACCCGGAGAAAAGATACAATGTTCTGGGAGCTGAGACTGTGCTCAGTCAAATGAGGGTGAGTTGCTGGGGGAGGTTAGCCATGGTATTTGCTTTGGAGGCCCCCAAGAAATGCCTATAACCTTTTCCTGATGGAGTTGGGTCTTTTAAGTGTCTGAGAACAGGATCCCACAAATAGAGAAATGAATTCTCAATATATATTTAAAGTAGTTTGTTTTTTTTTTTCCGTTTGCTGTGTTGTCAGATTTCTGAAAGCAGGTGAAATCTGAACTATATCCAGATCAAGACTGGAAGTGACTCTTAGAAAATGGACAACATACATTCACAGCTTTGAGGAATAGGAGTGAACTGCTGTGATAGCTTTGGTGGCATTTAGAGAGATGGCCTTTACCAGTGACTCTTGGGTTTTAACTTGCTGCATAACTTCTTGTGTTTCTCTTCACTTCCCCTCGAACTCACCAGATGAAGGGGCTTGAGGAGCCAGAGATGGACCCCAAAAGCAGAGACCTTTTAGTTCAGCAAGCCTCCCAGTGCCTTAGTAAGCTGGTCCAGATTGCTTCCCGGACAAAGAGGAACTTCATTCTTGATCAGGTATTCTTCAGACATTGGTTGGGGGGAAAAAACACCTGGGGCACCTGGCTGGTTGAGTCAGTGGAAAGTGCAGCCCTTGATCTTGGGGTTGTGTATTCGAGCCCCACGTTGAGTGTAGAGACTACTTAAAGAAGGAAAGAAAGAAATCTAATTTTACAGAAGGTCCAAAGATGAAAACTTATCTGGTAGAATTGTCTACAGTCCCAAGTGGGGTGCATATGTAGAGGAGACTGAATTAACGATCAGAACCAGGTTACCTAATTATGACCAGACGGTTATATTGTGGCCATAATGTTTTTTGAACTCAGAAATGCCTTCTGTGAGTGTTTTTACCAGGGAGTAGGGACCCAGACTATAAACACGTAATAGAGGTAATGGGAAGAGCTTGTTTGGATTCCTGGCTCCGCCACTTACTACGTTTGTGACTTCAGACAAGTCTTGTTCTCCGAGTCTCAATTTTTCTGATGTGCAAAAACAGGATAATATCTGTTAGGTAGAATTTGAAGAATTAGAGGAAATTGTGTCTGTAAGACCCCTAATCTCTTGCTTCACTTGGAACAGATGCTCTGGAAGTGTTTTGGTTGCATATGAGTGGTAATTTTTATTCCTAAACCTGTTATCCTTCCTGTCTCTAGTGTAATGTGTACAACTCTGGCCAACGGCGGAAGCTGTTGCTGTTCAAGACTTTCTCTCGGAAAGTGGTGGTGGTTGTTCCTAATGAGGAAGATTGGAAGAAGAGGCTGGAGTTGAGGAAGGAAGTGGAGGGAGATGATGTGCCTGAGTCTATAATGCTGGAGATGAAAGGTGGGCTAACATGATTCAAGTTAGGGAGCCTGTCCTTGGTCAGTGCACACCTTTTCAGGGCCTCTTAGCGCCTCTTAGCATCTGGAGTACTTCTCCACATTTAAAGAGTAAATCTGGGGGTGCCGGGCTGGCTCACAGTAGAGCACGTAATTCTTCATCTCAGTGTCATGCGTTCAAGCTCAGGTTGGGCATAGAGCTTACTTTAACAAAGGGGGGATGTGTAAATCTGGAGTGTAAATGAATGGGTATGAGCACTTGTAGATGGATGAATGAGGAAGTGACTGGAGAGAGGCAGTAACTCCTTGAATCATTCCAGAGAGGATACAAAAAGGGAGGTAGTGATAGACCACCAGTCAAAGCAGAGGCTTTGCTGAGTCAGTTACTCATTTAGTAAAAGCTTCAGGGGTGTTTACTGTTTGTTAGTACTATTCTAGGTGTAGGGAGTAAATAGCCAGTGCAGTGAGGCTTTGCCTTCATTGAATTTATGTTCTAGAGGGGGGAGGTTATTACGGTTCAAACGAAACTATGGTGTTTGGTGTGAACAGTCTCATCGGTATACCTTACTTTATAGTGTCACATTAGGATTGTTCTTTTGTTTGGGTTTTTGGTATGTGCCTGCAATTTTTAATGCAGTACAGAACCTTAGAGCATCATCTCCCATCTTGACTGATCCCAATTCCAGTCGTTCTCTTGAGAGAGATTCCCCCCCCCCCCCCCCCGTTGGCTGCCTTCACCTTCTGGCATCCCACCTGTCTTACTGGCTACTGGCTCTTTGAATTATGGTAATGCCCAGACCCGGGAGCTGATGACACACCTAAGAGCCAGACGCTCTGAGTTAACTCAGAATGAACTCTGTCAGTCCATACCTGACACTCAGACACTTGGAGGAATTTAGTTCGGAGAGCTAACTGGATTCCCCTGAGAATCAGGAGATCCCCATCGAGCTGAATTCCGCTGAGACCCAGCCTCATGTGCTGGCCCATCGCGCACAGGTGGTAAATGAGCTTCCTTGAACCCTTGTTTCCTGTGCTCATCTAGATGAGAAAGTGCATTTTGGTTTGGGTCAGCTTCTCACGGAGTCACTCTTAAAAGTGGATTTCTCAGCATCTTACCAACACCAAAGCTTTCTCAGGTATTTTTAGCCTCTGGCTACCTGCCTCTGTCCTGATAAGAGACTTTAACTCAATTCACTGTTAATTTGTTATGGATCACTGGAGAACTTATAAATTGACTTTGCAGGTAGCCTCTGGCCTGGGGCTGATAAACAATTTAGGGAGAAACTTCCAGTAGGTCATTCAGTTAAATGTGAGTGGGTATGAACCCAGCACCTTTGTGGGCGTGGGTAGACAAGGCTTAGAAAATCCCGTTCCTCCTCTAGTGGGCTTTTCAAGGTGAGATCTTGCTCATGTATGCACTTTTCAGGTCTGAGAGCTTCTCTCTTCCTCTTACAGCCAACTTCTCTCTGCCTGAGAAATGCGACTATATGGATGAGGTGACATATGGCGAGCTGGAGAAGGAGGAAGCTCAGCCCATTGTCACTAAGTACAAGGAGGAGGCCAGGAAGCTGCTGCCCCCCTCCGAGAAGCGGACAAGCCGCCGAAACAATCGAAACAAGCGCAACCGGCAGAACCGAAGCCGCGGCCAAGGCTATGGTGAGTCCCGGGGACCTGCCAGCCTCCCTGCCTGGGGGCGGCGTCATCGCTGCGCACAGCGGGAGCCACGGTAGAGGCAAGGACAGCCGGTCAAGTTGTAGGTGATAAGGAAGTACCTTCTTCATGGAGCTCGTTCTTCCTGTGTCCTCCACCCCCACCTTCTTAGGCTTTCCCCACAATCCTTCGTTCAGCGAGAGGTCGTTCTTTTGCAACAGAAATGTTTTTTCCTTGAAAAGCAGTGTTTGAGCTTCTCTGTCCCGTTTTCAGTTTTACATACGAGTGCCCCGCTTGCTTCCTGCTCACTGTTGCAGTAGAGCTCCAGGAGGAGTGCAGTGAGATGGGACTCTCAGCCTAAAGTTTTTGGCTGCTTGCTTTGTTGGATCAACCCAGCTGTGTAGACAGAAAGTGAATGCGTTATTCGGTAATTTGGGGGGGTTATGAAGTAAGTTAGGCTAGCGATAGAATTAATTTTCCTCCTGAATGTCTTGTCAGTGAGCCCCATAGTGTGCGTTCACTGCCCTTTAATAATGTTTGTGTGTGTGTGTGTGTAAGTCAGCAAAATTTTTTTTGAGTGTCTGCTGTGTGCTAGGCAGTGGGAATACCAGCTTCCTACCCTAGACGAGCTTAGTAGTTAGACTTTGTGTCACTGGCGTGGAATAACAGGTCTGGGTTATAGGATATCTGGGGTCCCTTCCAAGACTGAAAGTCTGTGATCCTATGAATGGCAGATTTTATTCCTATTCCTAACTCTGCCATCTATCCTTTTGCCATCTTAGATGTTTTGCAGGAATTGGGGAGTTCCAAAAGCAAGGTGGCTTGGTTTCCTTGTGTCTCTATTCCTCTGCCCTCCCCCTTCAGACTCTTGAAAAAGCTCCTGGCTGATGTTTTAATTACCATTGTGTAAGCCTGACAGAAGCAGGCTTCCTACTCCCCCAGAATTGCCTTTGGCTCCGACTTTTTGATTTCCACTCAGACGTGGAGCCAGGACCCCATGCCAGCTGTCTGAGCGCTCTCCATTTCTCTTCCAGTGGGCGGGCAGCGCCGAGGCTACGACAACCGGGCCTACGGGCAGCAGTACTGGGGGCAGTCTGGAAACAGAGGGGTGAGTGCAGCTCTCCTTCTGCTCCTCCCTCTGGGTCGTGATGGCCATTCCTATTGGCTTGGGGGAGCAGAGCGGTTTGGGCTGTTTCCTCACGGCTTAGGGTTTTGCCCATTTAATGTTCCTCTGGAAGAATTTATTCTGGGAAGCTTAAGCCTGTTGATCATATCAAGCTATGACGTGTGTCTCGTTTAAAATGGGATGGCAGCGGATCGTGATGCCGACAACCGGTACATCTCCACTCCTCCTTTCTCAGGGTTACCGTAACTTCTACGATCGATACAGGGGAGACTATGATCGATTCTACGGGCGAGATTATGAGTACAACAGATACAGGGACTATTACAGACAGTACAGCCGGGATGTGAGTATCTTCGGGGAGAGCGGGGGTGGGGTGGCAGGACTAGAGGGATGAGCGTCATGCCTCTCCGTCCTCCGCCAGCTGTGGCTCCCAGTGACGGGGTTTCCCCTCTCTTCTAGTGGCAGAATTACTACTACCACCACCCCCAGGACAGAGACCGATACTACAGGAACTACTACGGTTACCAAGGGTATCGGTGAAGCCCCTGTCATTCTCGCCTGTCAGCCGTGAAGCTGAATCTCTAGGGGTGCCAGGCACCCCCCCCAAAACACAACCAAGGAAAACAGGGGCTGTTCGGGTGGGGCTGAGCTGCCGGGGAGGGGCGGTGGGGGGGAGGGTGCGCAAGCAGGGGCGGGGCGGGGGGAGGTGGAAACAACAAAACTGTACATTTTTTTTAAAAGTTTGTTGAAAAGAATATTGTCTTATTCTATAAAACATTTCAAACCTAGTTAGATATTTGTAATCAAAAAACATTTGCGCAGAAAGCAGCACTTAGGGCTGCCTGTCCTGTATCCTGCAGTTTGGACAGGAAAAGAACTGAAAATGTCACCCTTCTGACATTCTAAGGCAGCTGGACTGGCAGCCGAGGAAGGGAGAGCGATGAGGAAGTGTGGAGAGGGTGGGCACGCATGTGAGCGCACCCTCTCCAGAGCAGGCAGGAGTGGGGACAGAGGGAGAGCTTGTGACTGGGGCAGTGAAAATAAACGATTGGCTCTTATCAATCACTTGCACCAACTAACCGTTTGTATTTTCTTTACCGACCTTTCCCTCTTGGGATATCTGGTCTGGTGGGCTGGGAGGCCAAAGTGTCCCTGTCTCCACTTTCCCGGGCCTCGTGCCGTTCGGCGGAGGCGCGGAGACTACCAGTTGGGTGGTTCTGTTACGTAGGATTCCCAGGCCGAGGAGGCCGGGGGACGGCTCACGATCGCAGAGCGGAATAGCCCGCACGCTCCGCGCACCCGGCAGTGAATTCCCGCAGAACCTTCGGGGAGAATGGCGTTGCCGCCCTCAGCCGGAAGATTGTGATTTTGCCAGTCTCTGCTCTCTGTCTTCCAAGCTCGAGACAGGCGGGAAGTCTATGAAATCATCTCTGTTAGGGTACCTGGCCTCTTGTAGTGCGAGAGAAGGAGCATTTCTCAGGGTTTCAGCTCACACAGAAACGAAGCAGGATTCTTGACGCTGCAGCAGGATATGTACATATAGGTGGATCCTGTGGTGTGGGCTCCCGGGCCCAGGTGCTGAGAATAGCAACTATTTTATACAGCGTGGGGGGCACAAGCCCTGCTAGGTTTTTTGATACACAGGTAGAGAGTGGATAGGAGGGGGGTGGGGGGTGGGAGGCAGCTCAGTGGGGCTGCTGAGGTGGGGGGGAGGCCGAGAACTTGAGCGTGTGTGTGCGGTGTGCTTGAGAAGGGAGCCGCCCCCTCCCGACTTCTGCAAACTGGATTCCTCCAGGGGCGCTGTCCCTGCGCGTCCCCAGAGAGGCCTCTAGCCAGGAGACTTGAGTTGGGATAGTTTTTGTTTGTAACTTTACCAACACCCTCCCGGTTCTTGACAAACAGCTTCTGGTGGCTGGGCTCAGGAATCCGGGGGGTGTGGGAATGCTCCTTCCGTCCTCCGCTTCAGTTGTAAGTCCTCTTCCTGCCCAGTGTTGTGTCAGCCAAGAGCTTACTCCACAAACACCGCGTCCTGCAGCACTAGCCCATTGGGGCGGTGGGGGGGCCGACTTGGACCCCCCACCTGCCCCGAGGCTCCGCTTCCGTTTCCTCACCTGGGCAGTCCTCGGGTAAAAATTTTGTGCTGAGATCTGATCTTCCTCTCCCTCTGCCATCACTCCCTCCGTGCAGCCCTTCTCTAGGCACGCAGGCCCTGTCCTGGTCCTCCAGTCACCCTGTCCCGTACACCCTTCTGCCCCAGAGGCTGGCAAGGGTGTGCTGGTAGGAAGGGAGCCGCTTGGCTTGCTCCTAAGGACATCCTTTCTGTTGGCGCCTGCTTCCTTGTGGGGCCCTTGTGGATTTGCGCGTGGCAGTGGGTGAAGTGATTGCATGAACTTTGCTGTAATCCACTAACAACTTATTAAGGGAGTTTGAGAAAGCTTTGCTCATAATGTCAGGCAGGGAGGTCAAAATTGGGGCCCAAAGAAATTGCCGTAGGGCAAGATGATGTGAATAGAAAATTGAATCTGAGGCAGAAGTTGCCATCCCTTTTTCAAATGTTCCGTCCTCTGGCGAATAGCATCTTTTTATGGTCTCTGACGTGGTTTGTGGATGCTAGGCCCTCGGGGCCAGAGGAACAAAGCCCAAGCCGTTTGGAAACGGTCTTGAGGGTTGGGGGAGGACTAGGGGAGGGACTTGCTGTTAATTTTGGACACCAGAAAGTCATCATTAAAAAAAAAAAAGCTTTTTCTGCTGGATGGAGAGTGAAACTGCCACATCCTTGTTGGTTTAAGCCAAGAGATCACTTACAACAACAGTAGATGTCTGGGTTTTGTTTCTGTCTTTTTATTGTGAAAAAATGATGCTAAGTGGGGGAAATGTGGATTACCAGGAGGGACCCCAGCCTTGTTTTCCTTAGAAGACTTGTTTAGTGTTTTATCAGACGTCTGTTGTAGTTGTCATAGATGGAAACGCACACCACATGGAGCCTGTAAATGTTTTTGCACAACCTGTAAAGCATTCTTGGAAGTGGCCAGTAAAAAAGGGTTTTACCGTTTAAAAAGAAAAAAATGTAACTGTGTCATTGTTTACATCTGTAACTTTTTCCTCCCCTGTTCTCATTACATCCTGGCAAAAATGTAGGCATAGTAGCTTCCAGTTTTAGAATAAATAACCATTTGGATTGAATTCACCCTCTCTCCTGTGGCTGCACTGACTGGGGCGGAGTGTGTCATCTGGGGGGAAACGGATTTTTGATGGTGATTCCTCAAGTTGTGCTGGGTCCAACCAACGATGGCTTTCCTCTCGCATGGCTAGTACTCCCTTCCTGTTCTGCGAGTCACTTGGGAGCCAGCCAGGCCTTCACTTGAGGGTTCTTAGTCCCCATAGTGCCTGCTTGTGCTGAGCCTTTGAGCCAGTAGAGTAGGAGAAAATAAATTCTCCTGACTTCTTTGTATTTAGCCTATACTAAAACCAGTTGGATGCTTAAAGCTAAATGTAAGGTTCCATTTGGGGGCCAAATAAGTTTAGTAATAAGTCATTACTACTTAGGAGGAAGAGCCTTACTCCATGAAAGATGTTTGATGGGGGTTATTTCATAGTTAATTTGGAGAGGAGAAGGTAACTTTAACAAGAGCACTATTGTGTTGCTAGCACTGAACTGCTCCTAACTGTAATTTATTTTTCTTTTTTTAAGGTTATTTATTTATTTATTTGACAGAGAGAAATCACGAGTAGGCAGAGCGAGAGAGGGAGAAGCAGGCTCCCTGCTGAGTGGAGAGCCCGATGTGGGGCTCAATCCCAGGACCCTGGGATCATGACCTGAGCCGAAGGCAGAGGCATAACCCACTGAGCCACCCAGGCACCCCCTAACTGTAATTTCTAATAAACTTAGAAATTTTAATTTCTTAATAAGGCTGAGATGCCACAGGCTCACAACCAGTGTTTGGAAAAAGTAGTGATATAACAGATCCTGCTCTAACTCCTCTCTGTGTGAGACACAGATTCAGACCCCCAGAGGCTTATGGCTTTGTTTACATAAAGGCTACCCTTGATTTCAGTGTTTGCCCATTTTCTAGAATATTTAAAGTCAGGTTTGGTTTTTTGTGTTTTTTTTTTTTTAATTTTTAAAGATTTTATTATTTATTTGAAAGAACATGAGAGGGGGGAGGGTCAGAGGGAGAAGCTGACTCTGTGCTGAGCAGGGAGTCTGATGTGGGACTCGATCCTGACACTCCAGGATCATGACCTGAGCTGAAGGCAGTTGCTTAACCAACTGAGCCACCCAGGCACCCTAAAGTTAGTTTTAGAGCTAATTAATCATTTTTTTAAATTAATCTTTTTTTTTTTTTTAATATTTTATTTATTTATTTATTTATTTGAGAGCGTGAGCAAGCATGAGCCGGGGAGGGGCAGAGAGAGAGAGAGAGAAGCAGGCCTGAGCAGGGAGCACAATGACACGGGGCTCGATCCCAGGACCCTGAGATTCTGACCTGAGCCGAAGGCAGACGCTTAATGGACTGAGCCACTCAGGCGCCCCTAAAATTAATCATTTTTAATGGTTATTTATGGTTAATGCCTGGTCTCCGGTAACCTTTTTTTAAAAAAAGATTTTCTTTTATCTTTGTGAGAGAGCGCGTGCCCGTGCAAGTGACGGGGGAGGGAGGGACAGAGGAAGAAGCAGACTCTGCTGAGTGGGGAGCCTGATGCAGAACTGGATCCCAGGACCGTGAAATCATGACCTGAGCCAAAGGCAGGTGCTTAACTGAGTCACTCAGGCACCCATCTGTTAACCTCTTAAGCCCCCTTTGTCCCCAAATAGGGCTGCAGTCATTCACCCCCAATTTGATGAGTATGAAAATTGTGCAGAAAAATTGAAAGACTTAAAAAGCAAAACAATGAATATCAAGATTATGTTTATTGAGCACTTCCGTTCTGGCTTTTTACCAAGTCTGAGCTGATGTGGAAATTTTCACTTACTCTCCTGGAATTTGCCCAACACTGATGCAGTAGAAAAAGAGTTTCTTCGTGTTTGCTCCGCATTGCTTGCTATTTAAGCATATATAGTATAATCATTCATTAAATATTTGAGTGCCAGCTATGTGCCAGACACTTTCAAGATAAGATGCTCCTTGGGGCACCTGGGTGGCTCAGTGGTTTGATTTCAGCTCAGGTCATGATCTTATGAGACCGAGCCCTCCCTGGCCCCACCCCCCCTTACCCCCCCCCATGCCCAGTGCGGAGTCTGCTTGGGATTCTCTCTCCCTCTGCCCCTAACGCCCCTGCCCCAGAATAAATCAATCTTTAAAAGAATAAAATAGAACACACTGGATCCTTTCAGGAGTTTTCATGAAACACCAAGAAGAAACCAATGGGGACTCCTGAACAGAATGGGGGTAGGTCCCCACTTCAGGAGGGCAACCAGGTTGTCTTCCCTGCTTCTTCATTGCTAGGGTGAGGTGATTAGATGACCTTCAGAACATGTTAGGACTCAGAAAAATTCAACAGCTGGAAAGCTGCTTTTTGTTCCTGAAAGTGCCCCAAGTCCATTGGGTACCCCTAGACCTGTGGAGACATCCGTAGGAGACTAAGTTCAATTCCTGGTAGATGCCCTTTATTCCTATGGTTTCCTCTCTGCATTCCTCTCTCCTTAACTGTTTCCTGTGCAAAGGTGTGGGGAAGCTGGGGGTGATAGAAATCCCTAATACCTCCTCCTACTACAAGGTGCCTCCTCCCACTCCCTCAAAAAAATTTTTTTTAAATATTTTATTTATTTATTTGACGGAGCACAATCCAGGGGGAGCAAGAGAAGGGGTGTCTCCCTCAGCAGAGAGCCCAACATGGATCTCCATCCCAGGACTCTAGGTTGGTGACCTGAGCTGAAGGCAGACACTTAACCAGCGGAATTACCCAGGTGCCCCTCCCAAAGTGTATCCTGACAAAACGAGCTGGCCTAGGGTTCCCCCCGGGAAGGATAGATACATCCCTGAATTTGGGGGATGTTGATAATGCATGAGGAGCAGACACCCCGGGACTGTTGTTACCTTTCCTGTCTTGGCACTGGTCCCACCTCCATATGTTCACCCTTGGAAGGAAAAGGCTTCTAGAAAAGCATCCCGGGCTTATAAACTTCTGCCAAGTTTGAGTCTGGGAGGCGCTCGTGAGACATTAAGCCTTGGATTTGGCATCCGGCCAGATGGCAAGCTGGGGCCACTACGAAGGTTGGTAGGCACACTAGGAGCGGGGACGTTGCTTCTGGCGGACGTGACAGAATGGGCCTGAGGGAGAAATGGGAATACTGCTAGCCCTACCAGGAAACCCAACCCGAAACAATTTCGAGCTTATCTAGCTCCTACGGAGACCAGAAGGCGACTGAGGAACGGCGCCGGGCACACCCCAAAGGGAGCCTCTACTTGGCAAGCTGTAGAGCCTAGATTCCCTCGCAAGATCCATGCGACCCGCATGCCTGCTACGCTGTGCTTGTGAGGGTCCTCTTGTCCCATGATCTTTGCTTATAGCCACCCGTGTGCCTTCACCTGGATGTTGGGGGTGGGGAGACGTTGATTTTCAGACTCCGGGGTGGGTAGGAATGGGCATCCAGTTGGCAAGGGCAGGGGCAGCCATTTTGAGACCAGATGAGCACAGAAGGGACCATATTGAGATCTCTGGCTGTCTGGGGCCGCCATTTTAAGCATGGGGCTAGCTCTGAAGCCCTGTACGGTGAAACCCAGGGACGTGGGGCTGCCATATTGGCGCAAGTCCCATGGCGGTGGCCATCTTGGAAAGGGGCCCGCTGTGGGCGCGGCCATCTTAGAAATAAAACCGGCCCCTTCGCAGGAATTGGAGCCGTGCTCCCCCCCTCCGTTCGAGAGTTCCTGCGGTCTGCGAATGCTCTCGGAATCCCTCCCTAGATCTCCCCTGTTCGGTCTGTTTTCATTTTCGCTTGTGTTCAGTGCTTGCGTGCGTGTGTGTGTGTGTGTGTGTGTGTGTGTGCGCGCGCGCGCGCGCTCTCCGTAGCCTCTGAGTGTCTGTTGTAACTTCGTTCTTCCACTTGAGACGCTCTCTCGCGCCCGCCATCCCCCCAATCCCGGCGATCTCCGATCCGAGACAATGTCTAACCTGATTTGACTGGCCCTATTCCTGGGTATGCTAAGCCTTCCACCTGCCGCACACACTCCCAGATCTACAGACTGATGATCCTCTCCCCAAGAACGCTAACACAGGAGCTGTCCTCTGAGACTCTGGATGACTTTATTCTTCAAATGGCTTTACCCTTCTCATAGCTCCAGGTGAGACTGAGAGCAAGCACCCGGCCCATCCCTCGGCCCATCCCTCTCTCCATTGTCTGAGCGGGTCACGGAGAGAAGCCGGCAGGACGCTGGCAGAGTCTGAACGGCCGTTATGGGGATGGAGCTAAGGGGCCCTGGGTCAGGGGGTACTTGGGGTCCTCCGCAGTGGGCGAGGAAATGGGGTCGACAGATCGGTGCCGGAGGACTTTGTGCTTCAAATAACCTCATGGGGTTGGACAAGGGCTAGGGATGGGGATGCAGGGACCCTCAGGGGCTCACGACAGTTACTGACCTAACGAAGGGCCTAGGAGAGGGAAAGGTGAAGAGCTTGTGCGGAGGGATAGGGCAGCTCAGAGGAGGGCGCAGAAGAACTTCTTCTCCCGGAAGGGGTTCTCCGAAGTGGGCACAGGGGTGATGAGGGGATCCTCACAGGCGTGGGCATCACAGTAAGTCATCAAGTCTGCTGCTGCCTTGGACACCTGGGGCACAGCCAGGAGGGGAATTGTTAGCCAGATCCTCTGAGAGGGAGTGCCGCCTCCCTCCCCAAATGGGTTAGCTTTTGCCATTCCTAGGGCTTCTTCAGACAGTATTCGCTTCCCTCATCCCCCACAGAGGCCAGAGGCCAGCTGTCCTTACAGAGCCAGAGACTCCTCCCCTGATGGCAGGCAGTCCAGGAAAGAAAACATCTCTTAACCTGAGATTTGGGGACCTACAACACAACTGGGCCAACTATTGGGACCCAGGGTCTGCCCACCTTTATCCGGCACAAGCTGGCTTCAATCTTGAGCTGTTCCACCATCTTGCGGGCTTGCCCAATACTCATAGTGCTGTTCACAGGGGTCTCCCCTTTCATCCTGGAGAAAAGAGAGGGATAGCTCAGACCATGATGTGGGGGGTGAGGGGCCGCATAATCTCATCTGAAGACCCCTCCTTCGTGCTCCTTTTTCATCAGTCTTTACAAGACTGGGGTCATGTGTCTCAGTATTTTGTTCCTCTTATCCTCATCCTCTAGTGGTCTTTCCCATCCCTGTCTTCCTGAGCCAAGGAAATGGAGACGGTGGGATGAAATGCCACCCAAACCCCGCTACGGCCTGGGCCACGGATCATTAGACATAAAAATGATTTAAGGCTTTGCAGCCCTTCCAGCCATGTGTGTCCTCAACCAGAAAAAGCCCCGCCCTGATGAGAACACGTAACCCCCCTCTCCCTACCCCCTTGAGCCCCAGGGGGAGAAAAGCAGGATGCTCCCTACTCACCTGAGGCCACAGGCAGCAGCAGCCCTGGGGAGTAGTCAGTGGGGTGCACAAAAGCTGCCTGAGATGGGTGCCCCACCTTGCAGGGAGTTGCAGCTGAAAGGATCTGCGGCAGCAGCAGAAGCAGCTAATACAAAGAAGTCCACTGGGGAGGTCAGGTCAGAGGTCTGCGGGGGGCTAGTCCCAGTTCCGGCAGCTCAGGCACTGCCCAGACGCTGGTACCTGAAGGATGAAGGATGCTAGAAGGAGCTGCTCAGATCCTGGAGCATACCAACTGCCTGGCCAGTGGGGGAGCCTGGCTGGTGACTGCAGCCCCTACGCACACCCCCACTGTGAACTGTCTCACTAGCTGCCCTTCCCCCATTGCAGGCATTCTGAATCCAGACTAGGATGGACCTGGAAGGAGCAGAGGCCCAGGCCGACTCCCCCCCACCCCCTTAAATGGGGTGGTCTGGACCTGTGACATCGCCTGCTGTGGAGTCTGTACTGGCTGCGGGGGACCCTGCTCATTTGAAAATCTGACATCAGCTGGGCAGTCGCCCCCCCTTCTCCCTCCTCCCTCTGCTCTGACATAGCATGTAGTACCTGAATCTTCTTTTATTTCCCAGGGACCCTCCGTTCCCTATATCCAGGAAAATGTGATGAGCTACAGGTATCAGCTTCTAGATCACCAACCACTTCATGTTCTAGCCACAAGTGACTCGAGTGGAAGATCCAGGGGCAACAAGGTCCATTAGGAAGATGCCTAAAGAACAAGGAGAAGAAGCTGGGGGAAAAGAGGTGTGCAGATACCAGATCAAAGAACCGGACAAAGAAGAGGTAGGGGACACTGTGGGGAAAGTCTTCGGATGTTTCTTGAACTAAATGAGCTTCCAGGGTGGGTTTTGGAGTGTGGGTATTGGCTTGAGAGATTACATCCCAGGCCTGCAGGGTTGTGGCTGGCGCTCCGTGGAATGTGAAGTTGTACACAATATTAACCTTACCCTCTGAGGAATCGTATCTGGGTTGAGTAGTCATATACAAAATAGAAGGTACTGTCTGCTAAGATCTAGTGTACATAACGTGCTGCGGGGATCCTGAGGGAGAGTCCAGTTAGGGTCCGAGGAGGTCGGTCGCATTCTAAATGCTGGAGACAAAACACGGAGCTGAAATGCTATCACTCTTGTGATGGGGCCAGCCGGCCGGCCGGCCAGCAGGGCTCTCTGCCTCGGATGCCTACGGGTCCAAGGAGCTGTGGGCGATAAAAGTGGGCGCCAGCTGGGTGCCCGTCCTTCTCCCCCTTTGCGGGGGGGGGGGGGGGGGGGGCGTTTAGATGGCCGGTGGTGAAGGTGTGGGTGGGTGGAGGGCCTGGACTGCGGCCTGGAGGGGCGGCCTGAGGGGGATGCTGCTGACTCATAGCATGCCCTGGGCCTTATCTTGAGGCCTGGAGGGAGGTGCCTGTCCTCTCGGGTCTGGGAGGGGGACGGCAGGGAGGGACAGTACGCAGCACTCGGAGGTGGGAAACCCGCCGCCCGGCAGGCCCCGCCCCTTGCGCCGGCCCCGCCAGGCCACAAAGGCGGCCGGCGGAAGGGGGCGGGGCTTCCGCGGGAGGCGGAAGTCCCCTCTCGCCGTTGCCCCCGCCTCCGCGAGCTGGTGAGTCTGCAGAGCCCTGGCGGCCGCGGAGCCGCTGGTGTCCTCGCCCGCGCGGTTAGGTCGGGGTTCCGGGCGCCGCGCCCACCGCCAGCCGGAGTCAGGTGCTGGCGGGGAGTGCAGGACGCCCTGCCGGGCGTGGGGCGCGGCCCTGGCGGGGAGCGAGCGCAGCTCTGGAAGAAGAGAAACTCGGGAGGCAGTTGTGACTGCGCTTGGGCTGTTGGCTTTGAGGGCGGCTGTACGACCCTAGGCAAGTCGCGCATTCTGTCGGTGCAGCCACCTCGCGGTGTGGACTCGGTGTCATCGTGTGTGTAAAAGCCTTTTAAGGTGCTCATCCTCTCTGTGTTATGTGTTATGAATGAGTATCCCGGTGGCCTGTCCCAGACTCGGGTGTCCAGAAGACAAGTTCAGCTGAGTTGTTGGGACAGTGGGGCTAAAGAAAGCACAGTGAAGGAAAAGGGAAGGGATAATTGGTTGAGAAACGCAGTCATCTGGAGAAAAGCCATATGAAAACAAAGGCTTGGCTGTGTTCTGCTCTCTCTAGTTCCTCCAAGCCAGTCCAGTAAGCTTGTCCTTGTCCCCACCTCCCCTGGGAAAAGAGCCATTCTTTCTCCCTCTCTGTCTTTTTCCAGGAACCACCAGCTGCTTCATCCCATGGCCAGGGGTGGCGTCCAGGTGGCAAAGCAGCTAGGAACTCAAGGCCTGAACCTGGGGCCAGACACTCTGCACTCCCTGCCATGGTCAATGACCCACCATTACCTGCCTTACTGTGGGCCCAGGAAGTGGGCCACGTCTTGGCAGGTCGTGCCCGCAAGCTGCTGCTACAGTTTGGAGTGCTCTTCTGTACCATCCTCCTCCTGCTCTGGGTGTCTGTCTTCCTCTATGGCTCCTTCTACTATTCCTACATGCCCACAGTCAGCCACCTCAGCCCCGTGCATTTCTACTACAGGTGAGAGGGGTCTTGTACCAAAGTAGAGGGATTCTTTGAGAGAATTGCTGTCAGGGCACTTAGTGCTTATTCAGGTCAACCTCTCATTTACAGAGAAGAAAATTCGAGCCTAGTGTGTTTATATGACTTCTTACTTTTCACAACCCAGGGCTGAGGAAGCTTTGGGTTGGTAGGGCTCTAAGGTCCTAGTTCTGCCTCTGGTTACTGAAATTTGTTCAAAAGAAGAAGAAGAAAATCCCCCTTTTAGACTGTCACTGTGAGGATCAGTTCTGTTTGGGTTGGGTCAGATCTCTCTTAGGGCCACTATAGACCTCTTAAGCAACCAGATCCCTTAGGTCATCTCAGAACTCACTTGGCCTTCAGTAGAGAAGGTATTAGGAAAGCCTCAAGTTGCCTCGTACATTACTTTCTCCCACTCCCGATAATCCCACAGATTATGGAAACACAAGGTAACAGGGTATACAAAGTCCCAGAGTCGTCCTTCTTACCTGGGGCCTCAGTTCCTTCTGATTTTACAGAGTTTGCCAAATTCTCTCCCTTTCACTTAACAGTGGCAATAGGACCAGTGAAGAGATGTTGATTGGGGCATTCTTACCAATGGTCCAAAGTGATTTTTTTTTCCCTGTCTTGAGTCCCTGATTATGAACTGTGCTTTCTACGTCAAAGCTGCTTAAACTTTCAGGAGGCGTTATCTCATGAAAACTCTGGGCCTTCTGCTGTAAAAACATGTTTGCACTGGGGCATGTAAAAACATGTTTGCACAGGTGCACTGGGGCACCTGGGTGGCTCAGTTGGTAGGGCACATGACTCTGACTCTTGATCTCAGGGTCATGAATTAAGACCCATGTTGGATGTAGACCTTGCTAATATATATACACACAAACACACACACACATAAAGGCATGCCCATGTATAATTTTTGTTACAAGTTGAGATTTGTGAACCTCTTAAAAACCATCTGTGGGGGTGCCTGGGTGGCTTAGTCAGTTAAGTGTCTACCTTCAGCTCAGGTCATGATTCTGGAGTTTCAGGATCGAGCCTTGTGTTGGGCTCTGCACTCACCAGGGAGCCTGCTTCTCTCTCTCCCTCTCACTTGCTAGTTCTCAAATAAATAAAATCTCAAAAAAAAAAAAAGAAGAAGAAGAAGAAAAAAAGGCCACCTTTGGATTCTTTGGGATTTTCTCAAACTAGGCTCCAGACCAGAACTACTGAACCAGATAGGACCTAGGAATCTCCTTGGGTTTTTTTTGTTTGTTTGTTTGTTTGTTTCTTTGTTTTAAATTTTTAAATTTAAATTTTTTTTTTTTTTCTTTTTTTTTGAGAGAGTGAGCACACATGCACCCGTGAGTTGGTGGGGAGGTCCAGAGGGAGACGGAGAGAGAGAATCCCAAGCAGACTCCACGCCCAACAGGGAGCCTGACACAAGGCTTGATCCGAGGACCCCGAGTTCATGACCTGAGCAGAAATCAAGAGTTGGACACTTAACTGATTGAGCCACCCAGGTGTCCCCAGGAGTCTGCATTTTTATCAAGCTCTCCCCAAGTGAATTTTAAACACTTCAATCTGAAACTATCCGACTAGGTGTTCACTGCGTCCTGTGTAAGACTTTCCACTCGAACAAGAGGAAATGAGCTGAAGTAGTACAAAAAGAATGAAAACTGTTCAGGTGTCTTGAATCTCCTGGCTGCATTTCTTTTCCATCTCTCTCTGACAAAAGGGTACCTGTTCTGGAAGAAGGGATGGGGGACAAGAGGGAGCCCTAGAGGGCCAAGGAGGTGTGTGGACAGGTAAGGCAGACTCTGTAACTCAGTGGAGTATCCCTATTCTCATCTAGGACTGACTGTGATTCCTCCACGTCCTTACTCTGCTCCTTCCCTGTTGCCAATGTCTCGCTGGCTAAGGGTGGACGTGATCGGGTGAGTATGGGAGCCGAAGAGAGGTTTCATGAGACCTTTGGAGACTTGAAATCGGAGGGATTGAGAAAGACCTGGCGACTTGAGCAGTAGAGACTCAGAGGAAGGCTCTCAAGGAGAGGGAGGTTAAAGAAAAAGTCTGAATCACATGGATTATTTCCTGCCACAGATGTTAGCAGTGCCCTTCTCAGATCGTTTCAAACAGGCTGTACCTACTAGAGGAGATGTGTTCTAGACCTCAGTGAACCTAAGTGAACCAATCAGCGATTTCCCTGGATGAGGCTGCAATCCACCCACGAGTTTTGAAAGCCTGTATGTGAGGTTAGGAAACTCTTGACACGTGTGTGATCTGCATTACAGAGAGCACTGCACCAGGGGATGGGCCAGAGGCCAGTAGGGCTTCAGCGAACCCCAAAGCCCTGGGAGATGCAGAGTGGGAACGCATGTGTTTGTAATGGGCAAGCTGCTGGAGGCTCTCAGAAGAGAGGAGGACCCCGGCATGCTTCAGAGGACCGTTGGAGCATCCACATTGTTTTTTCTCACCAGTTTTCTGAGTTGTTAGTCAGCAACGTAACTCGTAGTAATTCGTGGCCGCATGAAATAAGAATTTTTAAATCCTCTGAAAAATATATATATATTTTTTTGGATTTTATTTATTTATTTGACAGAGATCACAAGTAGGCAGAGAGGCAGGCAGAGGGAGAGGAAGAAGCAGGCTCCCCGGTGAGCAGAGAGTTGGATACGGGGCTCAATCCCAGGACCCTGGGACCATGACCTGAGCCGAAGGCAGAGGCTTAACCCATTGAGCCACCCAGGCGCCCCTGAAAAATATATATATATTTTTAAAGTGGTTCATGGGAGGACACTTCCTGACACAGGATAATCTACATGGTCACCCTGGAGGGAGGAGTGTGAGCTCTAGCATCTGGGGGGTCCCTGGGATTGGTGTTTGGACTGGCCTTGTTTTGCAGTACGAAGAGCGGGCTGTGTGTATCCTGTGACCTCTTCCACTGGACCAGGAGGTAGCCAGACGCTGTCAGGAAGACTTAGCAGGTCCGATGAGTTGGGTCCCCAGTGGACATTGTGACGTGGAAGGTTGGATATTGTGAGGCAGAGTCATCGTTTTGTTTATTTATTTATTTTGTTTGAGGTTGGTGGAGAGGGGGTTGGGGGAGGCTGATGGAGAGAGAGAATCTTAAGCAGGCTCCATGCCCAGCTCAGACCCTGATGAGGGGCCTCAATCTCACCACCCTGAGATGACCTGAGCCGAAATCAAGTCAGGCGCCCCAAGATTTATTGTTTAATCCAGCTACTCAGTAAAGGAGTTTGGAGAGTATTACAGAATCTTCTGTGAAGACATTGGTTTGATGTACTTTTGTGGCTAAAAATAAGTAAACTGTGTTGAGAAGGAGCTAGAAACAAAGCACAGTACGTCTGCCCTGAAATGTGCCTATGATTGTGTGGCTGTGTGGTGCGGAGATCCTGCTGGTGACTCGGGGAGCCTGAAACAATTGGGTGTGAAGCTGCTGGATGAGGAAGAGAAAGATGAGGGGTGAGGGGAGATCCAATGTCAGGGACGACGATCAGGGTAGTCCCTGATAATTAAAGCAGGTTGATCATTTTGTCCATTTACAGTAAACCTTTAGGAAGGAAGGAACAATAAATAATGTGTATGTATGTTATGTGTAACACTTTGCTAGAAGTAGAAGATGGGGTCCTGCTTTCAAGGAGGTCACAGGATTGATGGAGAAATCGATACATCGCATTAAGTAGCCAAGTGGAAGGTACAGCTTCCTCATTTCAGAAGAAGTTGAGGGATCATTATGAAACTGGTGATGGCGAGGCTCAAAGTGGATCTTAGAAGGAAGGGTGGACATTGTGTCGGAATGGGGGAACAGAAGGACAGTCTGCCCATCCGATGTGCACAAAGGCACGGAGTCACTCACAAGAACCTGGTGGTCGATTCCGTGGGTCCCGTTGGAGGCAACGATGTTTTTTAACCAGAATTACTAGCTTAAAAACCTAAGTTAAGACAGCTTTGTTGAGAGAAAACTCACATACCGTACAATTCAGCCATATAAGATGTATAATTCAGTCAGAAACTCCTATCGGTTAGCTCATAGTCAGTCCCCATTTTCCTCCGCCTAACCCAGAGAGCTACCTGTGAAAATGTTCCAGGGAGGGGCGCCTGGGTGGCTCAGTGAGTTGAAGCCTCTGCCTTTGGCTCAGGTCATGATCCCAGGGTCCTGGGATCGAGCCCCGAGCCCCGTATCCGGCTCTCTGCTCAGCAGGGAGCCTGCTTCCTCCTCTCTCTCTGCCTGCCTCTCTGCCTACTTGTGATCTCTGTCAAATAAATAAATAAAAAATCTTAAAAAAAAAAAAAAGAAAAAATGTTCCAGGGATACCTGGGTGACTCAGTTAAGCACCCGACTCTTGATTTCAGCCCAAGTCATGACCCTGAGAAGGGTCGTGAGAGATGGAGCCCCACATCAGGCTCCAGGCTGGGTGTGGAACCTGTTTCATCTCTCCTCTCCCTGTGGCCCTCCCCCACCCTAAAAATATGTTTCAGAGAATTCAGTGAGGCCACCGGCTTCCTCTGGCCTCTTCCAGGGCCTAGCGTCTCATGGAATCCATCTTTTCAAGAGATAATTCATTCTGGAAATAAGAACCTGTACAAAGAAAGACTCTAATCAGTGATTTTCCACCTTTTACCCTAGTCATAGTGCTCAAAGCACCCTCAGCCACGTCTGATTGGGGGGTGGTTCACGATGGGCTTTTTCTTTTTTCTTTTTTTCAAATCCGTTCCCTTTGTTTAAAAACAAAAGCTTTACTCTTGCCCCTGTGATTCTCGTGTACCATCCCGAAGGAGGTGATGCTTGGATAAGAATAGTTGAACAAAGAATTAGAATAGAGGAACAGTCAGGAAAAACCAGGGTGTGTTTGGTGGCAAATCTTGAACCTTTGGAGGTTAATCCCAGTGAAGAAGCCTTCCCACTAGGCGTCTCAGGGTTCTATCCACAGAAGCAAGGTAAGGAACCCAGAGTGACATAAAGCTGATGTGGAGCGACAGTGACCGAGAAGGGATGGCTTGGGAGTTGGTGCACACTGCTGTCACTTGGTTAATTAATAATGGAAGGGAAAGCCGGCTGGGCCCAGGGGGATGGCCTCACGGGGACAGAGGGCTGAGTCACACATGGCCCAGTTGGCAACAGGACCGTTCACTTTTGGAAAAAAAAAAAAATGTGACACCGCCTTTCTCAGAACAGAGCTGGTTTTAGCGAAGTCACAGGATGCTGATCTCAGAAGTGGGAGGGTCCCAGCCGCCACAAGGGGGCAGCACCTTCCTAGGACGAGAGACTGAGCCGCCTGCTGCGCTAGCCAAGGGGGGGCGGGGCTGGTGGCCGGGTTTGAAGGGGTGAGGGGAGGTGGAACAGAGCACCATCTAAAAAAATAAATTTTCTGAAAAGAGATGGGTGCTGCCTTGGGCAGGTGCTGATGTATGGACAGCCGTACCGTGTTACCTTAGAGCTTGAGCTGCCAGAGTCCCGTGTGAATCAAGATCTGGGCATGTTCTTAGTGACCATTTCATGCTACACCAGAGGTGGCCGGATCATCTCCACTTCTTCGCGCTCCGTAAGTGTTCCTGGCCTGTCTGGGAGGGTGCGGCGCTGACAGCAGGGGTCAGAACATCTGGGTAGGGCTTCAGGAGAAAACGTCCCAGCTCAGAGCTCACAATGGGGAAGAGGAGTCAGTCTACCAAGTCAGACAGACTCCCCACATATCTGATGAGGGTGTCCAGCTTTGAGGAAATGTCTGAAGAGTGGAGCCAAAATGGACTTCTTTAAGGGCCCAAAGACCTGGAATCCTCACTCAGAAACATATGAGCCGAGAGACAGCCTCTTTAACCCGTTGGTTACAAAGCACTACTAACCCGGCATATTAGTAATAGTCCTGTAAGCAAGACTAGACTGGATACAGTGAAGAAATGTGCAGTGCTTATGCGCCCATAGTGGGTCTTCAATAAATATTAAGACCTCATTTTTATGTAAATTGTCAACAGAGCCACACGATGAAATAAATCTCTGTCTTCATGGAGAAAAAAGCTTCAGGTGGCGCCCTGACACTTAGTCTATTCTGGGTGGTCGAGCTGCCTGAGGGAAGATCAGAGACTGGGGCTTAACCCCTGCGGGTTCTTAGAAGAGGGGAATGGAGACCTGGTCAGGCGGGGCAGACCTGTCACTCCGGCAGCTGGGATGGTTCAGCCAAGGGTAGGGGATCGTGGTAGGAGGTGAAAATGAGAGAGCAGCTGGCTTCACGGACCGCTCAGGAGGCTTGGTTTGGGGGGTGGGTTGGGCTGTGGAAATCGGGGGGTACCTGTCCCCAGCCTCTCCCTTCTGGCCCTGGCAGGTGATGCTGCATTACCGCTCAGACCTGCTCCAGATGCTTGATACGCTGGTTTTCTCCAGCCTCCTGCTGTTTGGCTTTGCGGAGCAGAAGCAGCTCCTGGAGGTGGAACTCTACCCGGAGTACAGGGAGAACTCGGTGAGGGGCTGAAGGAAGACTAGGGACCGCTCTCCGCAGGAGCCCACAGTCCCACCTGCCGAGCCTCTGGGCTCTGCAGCCACCGAGATGCCTGGAGGGGGCATTGGGTTGGGCTGGGAAGAGTGATAGCCGCAGGAACGTGGTCTGACACCCCCTCCCCCCCCCACCCCACCGCCCCGTCCTGTCCCCAGTACGTGCCAACCACCGGAGCGATCATCGAGATCCACAGCAAGCGCATCCAGATGTACGGGGCCTCGCTCCGCATCCATGCCCACTTCACCGGGCTCAGGTGAGGGCTCCAAGGGGGGCTGTCCTCAAGTGCAACTGGCTTGCGTTTTCCTAGAACCAGTTCCTGGGAAGTGAGGAGGCTGGTGCTGTCCACTAACTGCCACCCACCTCTGGCCCCAGGTACCTGCTGTACAACTTCCCGATGACCTGCGCCTTCATCGGTGTCGCCAGCAACTTCACCTTCCTCAGCGTCATCGTGCTCTTCAGCTACATGCAGTGGGTGTGGGGGAGCGTCTGGCCCCGACACCGCTTCTCTCTGCAGGTCACAGAGGACCTCTTTCCCCTCCCATCCCCTCCCCTCCGTGATCCTCCTTTGAGGAGCGGGCTGGGGCATGGCCAAGGGCTGGGGAGCAGGGGGCGCCCAGATCACAGTCAGGGAGGCCCGGCCTCGCTCACTAGTTTGTCCCGCACAGGTGAACGTCCGGAAACGAGACGGTTCCCGGAAGGCAGTGCAGCAACGGATCTCTCCACCCCATGCAGGTAAACATGACGGGAGGCGGGGGCTCCTGTGTTGCCCAAGCTTTAGGCCCTCGCGGCTGAGCTGAGGGGCAGAGGGCAGGTTGGAGGAGGTGAGCTTGGCCCAGGCAGCTGCGTTAGCCCTACCCCGGTCCTCTACCCACTTTGGAGGCACAGGACCGCAAGGCCAGGAGGAGTCAACCCAGCTGTCCGACATCACCGAGGACAGCGAGAGCCCTGAAGATCCCCTAGGGGCAGGTACTGGCCGCCGCTCCCTCCCTCCCTCCCCACAAGTCCTCAGTACTCCGGTCAGCTTCTTCTAGTCTGACCTCTGCCTTCCCCCTGTGGCTGCAGAGGGCCAGCTCCCTGAGGAGGAGAAAGCAGATCAGCAGCCCTTGAATGGAGAGGCGGAGCTGGAGCCAGAGGCCAGCGACGGTGAGGTGCCCCGGAGTCTGGGCGCACTGGAGGTGGCTGGTGGGTGGGGAGGAGATTATATTGGTTGAGGGAGAAGAGCCTTCGGTCACTTAATTTCCCATTGGGGATTTTGTTTCTCCCTCCTCTGGTCAGGCTCCTGGGAAGATGCCGCTTTGCTGACGGAGGCCAACCTGCTTGCTCCTGCCCCCGCCCTGGCCCCCTCCCCCCTCCCTGCCCTGGAGACTCTGGGCAGCTCTGAACCCTCTGGGGACAATCTCCGACAGCGCCCCACCTGCTCTAGTTCCTGAAGAGAACAGGGCAGAGTCCTCACATTCCAGTCCTTTCTCCCCTCACCCCTTCCCCTATCCTGTGGCTCCCCCAATAAACTATTTTCATGCCAGTTGCTTGCTCGACTCCTTGAAATGGATTCAGGGCTTCTTGAGAACCCCATGTTCCCCGGGGCATCCTCCCCGCCTCCCTGCATTGGAGGAGACTGTCTTGTTGGGGGGCTATCTGCCGAGGGGGAAGGCCTCCAGACCTGGACTGTTCTAGGTACAGCTGTCTGTATTCCTAAGCCTAGAAACTCCAAGGAGAGAAAACCCATCTGGTCTACTCCATCCACGTGACTCTGGGGAAGGGGATCATTGCAGGGCGGGTCCGGAGAGCCAGGCCACATCATTCGGGCCTCTGCACCCCTCCCTTTCTCTGTCCATTGGGAGGCAGAAGACAGGAAATGACTGCCGTGGATGTGGTATGATTTTTACCGAAACAGCATTTTGTAGCCCAGGCCCCATGCTGCCACAGCTGTTTTCTTCTCTCATACCAGACAGGTGGCCCTCTCTCCTCATCCCTCCACATAGCTTGAGCCTTGTGATTCTCGGCTCCTGGCTGCCTTCCACATTCCACTCCCATCTCTGAACCCAGGCATCCTGGCCTCCAGATGAAACAGCTGCTGTGACTCCCATCCCGCCCCCCCCCCATCCCTGGCCCTGTGACTCAGGCTCTCTGAAGGGACCGGCGCTTCTTGGCATTCACCGGGAAAGGGGGGTGGAGGGGGCCTGGCGGGAGGGGGCTAGGTGGTGACATCACAGTGGAAGGGTATAAAAGCTTCCAGCCAAAACAGAATTGAAATTGAGGACACTGACAAAACCTGCCCGCAAGCCTGTGCTCCTGGGGTCGCCCCAGCCTCACGCCCACAGACCTCTGGTGGGAGATTTGCACCACGGTGAGACCTCCCGGCTGGTGA
>PISX010013617.1:25403-56104 GCA_004024625.1 Mellivora capensis | reverse complement strand
GTAGGGGGTGGGGGTGGTGGTGCAACTGGAGGGAGGATTAAATGAGGTAGACTCCGTGAGTCACATGGAGAATCTGAAATTTTGACAACAAAGATTGTGGGAAGTGAAGAATTCAGCAAGCAGCTCTCTGGGGGAGGAGCACTGCAGAAAGGGGCAACAGAAGAAAGCAGGAGCACACCTGGGGTATTGAAGACAGAAATGCAGATGCGTGGCTGGAGCATGGGATGGGGTGACATGAAGGTTGACAGGTACCAGGGGCCCAGATAATATGGGGCTCTGCTGGACTTTTGAAGGACTTAGGCTTTTATGTGGAGGAAAATGGTGGGTGAGTGGAGAAAGAAATGAGCAGGCTTAGCGTTTTAGAAAGAAAACCCTGGCCACTGTGGGTTGAAACGGAATTTGAATGAGCATGGACCTGGGAGAGGAGGCAAGAACAGAAGCAGGGACACCTATTAGGACACTCTGGTGAGGCTGGGTTTTCAGGATCTTTTGGGGTTAAGGTCAACAGAATTTCCAGGTGGATGAGAACTGGGGTGTGTGAGAGAGCAGAACCGAACACGTTTTAGACGTTTCTATCGCAAGAGAAGCCTGTTGGTCAAAAGGTTTAAGTCTAGGCCTGGGGGTAAAAGCCAAAAAGAGGACAATGTTTCAAAAACTTAAGCAGTGGAGGAGAAGAAGGTGACAAGACAGACGGATCCGTCTCGGGGGCTGTCACTTCCCCCTTCACAACTGCATTCCAGAATGTGAATCTTCTGAGCCTGGGCCTGTGCATTAACCTTGCTTCATGCCTAGAACTCTCTTCTCTCGGGTCTTTACATAGCTGGCTTACTCGTAGGACGTTAGCCTTACAGCTCTCCCAGGGCCATGCTCCCTCACCTAGCTGTACTTCCCCAGATCTCGCTGCACCAGTACTCTGTCTTGTCCTCGTTGCACAGATCACTTTCCCAGAACATTGTGTTTTCTTTCCATTGCCCATCTCCCTCCAATCCCCAATCCCAAATGCAAACTCCATGAACTCACAGACTCTCACCCCTTTTGCTTGCTGCCATATCCCCAGTATCTAGGACATTGTCTGGCATACAGGAGGACATACTCTGTTGGGTGAAGAAGTCTTGGTATTAAAGTAAATTGACACATCTGTATTAAACCCCCTTAGGGAACACCACCAGTCACCGTGTGAAGTTTAGGGAATATTTTCATGTAGCATATTTGAGCAAAAAATGAAAACATGAGGAAAAATAACATAGAGCAAGTAGATAAAGAGAAATCACAAAGCACTCAATACAGGATTTATTACCAAGTGAGTTGAGAAGAGATTCATGAAATAGGAAGAATTTAAAAATTTAGGATCACTGAACTTCAAACAGCCCTGAGAGCATCCATAGGTAGATATCTCTGCAGCACCTTATTAAGGTTTCTCCAAACACCTCCAGTAATGTGAAGCCCATTATGGTACAAAGCAGTATACTCCAATCTTGTGATGTTCTAATCATTAGAAAGCTGTCTTTCATATCATGCATAGAAGAATAAGGAGTGTTGCACTAGGCAGAGTAGAGTGAGTATTTGGCCAGGGGAAGGAGTCGGAGAGACTCAGACCTAAAGAAATGTGGGGCCAGTGAATAACCAGTGACCAGTTTACTACATGGGAGGAACAGGATGGAAAATATTTCCTATCTCTTTCAGGCTGGCACAGAGGGAGCCCCATAGATAACGGACTGGAGCAAGACCTGATAATCATTTTTTACTTAGAACAATTACACTTCCATTAAAAAAAAAAAAAAAAAAAGATTTCTGTCCATGAATAGGGCAGTCTGAATTAAATATCCAAGCAAATCTGAAAATGCTGATTCCAACAAGATTTTTTTTTAATAAGAAAGGCATCAAATTATAGTGAGAAATGTAATCACTTATATTTCTGGAGCTAATATGAATTCTAAGTAGGAGGCTGACCTTTGCTTTCCTGAGGAAGAGAGAAACACTTCAAGTCGGAACAGTAATAATTTTTTAAAAATAATAATTCTGAAGTAATTTTCATAAGAATGTGCAAAAGCCTGCAGACAGTGGGATTAATTTGGAACTAATCCAAGCACTGTCCTTAGAAGTTGGGGTTTATCGAAGAGATTGCCTCCAGATTTAAATCACATGGTCACTGGCCTCTGGCTGAGGGGGCTGACTCTGAGAGGGCCATCGAAAAGCTTCCATCTATAAACCCACAGCCGCAAAAGTCTTCCAAGTGATTTTCTTCCTGTTTGCTCTTCCAAATGCTGTAATTTGTCTTAGAATGGACCATTACTAGATATGATTGTCTGCCCTGAAATTTTGGAGACCTGATGGTACTTCATCTAATCAAAACCACTCAGAAGTTTGACAAACCTTAGACTGGAGCAACTACCAACAATAAACCTTTTATGTACAATAATCAGAGTAATTCGTGGGCGATTTCAAGGGTGGATATTCCCTTACAAAGAGAAATGCCGCTTTAGAAAGCAAGGGGAAGTGAGAGGGCTTAACGTTTTGAGCAGAGTATTTTCAAACTAGCAGAGGAAAAAGTCGAGCTACTTTGTGTGATTGAAAGCATTTCAGGTAAGATGAAGGTAAATCAAGTCCCAGATGTTGTCCAAAGAAAATATCAAGTTATTTTAAGTAAAGATCCATCTAGAATGTCTAAAATCAGGGAGAAGGGAGAACTTGGAATTTACCTATGTAAGAAGCTTGATATCACTTAATGATTAAAAGACCCAAGACGGCAATCACTCTGATGCCCCAGCAATGAAACAAAGTCTTCTTAATATATTTAATCCTCAGTGTTAGAGGCCAAATTAGTACCTTCTGGGTTTTATTCTCTCATCTGCCTAATGACTCAGTGGATCAGAGATAGGCTGAACTAGGAAACCTCTAAGGTACATTCCAGTTCTGAAACTGGCACCAGTTAGAAGATAGGAACTTAGAATTCTTGTGACTGTTGACCGTTTCTTGCACTTGTCTTATTGGGAGAGGGGCTGTGGACTTGGACCTGTAGGTTTAAAGAAAAGTAAGATACATAGTGATAAATTGCTTCTGCTTTGAAAATACGCCCAAGATTTACCCAGAGAACATCTTGACAATGTCATTGGCTTTTCACATCAGTATTGTTTGCTTAACCTTGCTTTTCTAGTGGGTCAGTGTCCTTGGTTTCCCATGGTGGAAAGAGAAAATAACCTTTTGGGGATGTTAAAAGCAAATCACCATCTGTGTAACTGTTTTTTTTTTTGTTTGTTTGTTTTGTTTTGTTTGTTTGTTTGTTTTAAAGATTTTATTTGTAACTGGGTTTTGATGTCAGCTTTTCATACCCTGGATTGTGGGAAGCAACTTGGCCTTTCCTCCTTCTCCCTAATATGTCCCCTTTATCCTCCTCCACGTTCCTCCTTTCCCTCTTCCCTGTTTACACCAGGATCATTCTAGGCTTCTGGTCCTTATCTGTCCTGTGGCTATGCTTTCATCTCTCTGGCCTGTCAAACTTGTGTTGATCCATGAAGCGCAAGTTTCTCTTTCCTGAGAACAGCAGCCAATACTGATCTCTTCCTGGGCTCATGTTTCGCATGATTTTGCACTGAATTTCACATTACCAGATCATTTCCTTTACTTTCTCTTCTTCCGTCCCCACAACTGGTTATATACTTCTGAAAGATAGGTTCCTTCTGGAACACATTGGAGATCTAGGGAGATCTAGGAGAGCCTAGTGTTTGGCTGTTTCTCTGGAGCCTCATTCTCAGAGCTCTGAAAGCCAAATGACCTTCTGAAATCGAAGTTTTAACAGCTGTCAGCCCCTGGTAGAAGATGGGATGATCAGTTCAAATCATAGGACATTCTAATTCAGGGCTGCATGCGCATGTGTCTGTGGGTATCACTTAATAATAAAAAAGAACACGAGCATGGCAGAACGTGGACAGCTGTGGAACCGCTGTGTTGTCACCTGAAACCAATAGAATATTGTACTTCAGCTATACCTCAGTTAAGAAAAAAAGAATGCCGGTGTTTGTCAGATACTTTTCTTACCTTAATGCCTCCCAGCAGTCCTCATCCTCTACGTGTAATGGAAAACCAGCTTATTTGATAGGTGGCACCACTTTGGAAATCCCTTGAATGAGAAAGAAAGGGGAAGAAGCAGCCTGGGAAAGGGGTTGTATCAACTTGGCCAAATACCTTGTAGCATAAAGGGGCTCCTTTTCTTTCTTACAAGGAAACTATTCCAGTGTTTTATCCAGGATACAGCTAGACTGGGATATACATTGTGATGGATTTCCAAAGTAGGGAGTTTTGAGGTGCTTGGATGGCTCAGTCCCTTAAGCATTTGCCTTCGGCTCACGCCTTGACCTTAGGGTCCTGGGATCCAGCCCCACGTTGGGCTTCCTGCTCAGCGGGGAGACTGCTTCTCCCTCTGCCCAACCGCCACTGGTACGCGCGTGCTCTCTCTCTTTCAAATAAATAAGTAAATAAAATCTTGAAGCATAATTAAATAAAAGTATAGAGTTTCTTACACTTTATTCCTATTATGTCTTATTTTAAAATGGTTATGTATTTTCTATCCCATATTGGCTGCTTACTATTAGTCAGGCTTGGCTAGCCTGTGGAGCAGTAACAAATAAATCTCGCAAGCCTAAAAGTTTAACAAAATGTTTCTTGTTCTTTCCTTTCACAGTAGAAGGACTGAGTGGTTTCTTGGATGGTTTTTTATGTAGGGACTTGAGGACCCAGTGATATCCCAGAAAAATGTTTGCCTACTCCACTCCCATTAAGAAATTGTATAATCAGGTTCTTGATGAATAAAAGAACTAACAGCGGGAAATCTCTTATTTATGCATGCACATGAGCTATTCTTCCTGTCCCCCCAACCCCAATCCCCCGAGGAGTTTTCTTATTGTGATATCTGTTCACTGTTAAGTAAGAATTGCAACAGAGACAACCTGGAACAATAGGGCCTTCTGGAACACAAAACATGGGCGTAATCCTAAAGCTGAATTTGTATTCAGAGAAACATGGTCTTGCAGAAACTGACCTTCTCTTCATCTCATCCTAGGAAGGGGTCTGACACAAACCGGTGACAGGGTCAGTGTGTTGAATGAATGAACTCAAAACCCTCGTTAGCTTTGCCTTTATCTTATAAAGCTAATCTGTAAAAATTACTTTACCACTCTAAAAATGTTTCCTATCTTTTTCTGTCCCAGCCTATATTTGCAGTGGATGCGGAGAAACAAAGATGGGGATTTCATCTATTTTAACTTGACATTAAAAATTGGACTTGAGGAATGTTTTCCCAGTTCAAAAATTTACCTTCTTTTTTTGAACTGACATGCTAGGTATTTCTTAATATAGGTAGACACTTAATGAAACCATCGAATATGTAAACTGAAAAAACTTTAAAAAGAGAAGTAGATTAAAGTGACTGGAGATAGTTACTGAATTAAAATCCGTTCAGTGGCATTTTCAAATGTCACCCAAAGTATTCTGTAGAGTCGTTTGAGCTGCTCTAAGTATCAAGGCTTTGGGGATAGTGCAGTTTAGGGAAAATAAAGATAAGGTATAAATGATGAGCACAGAAGAAAAGAATTATACTTGTTCATGGTGTCAGTAGAACATTTCTGAGCTACTTTTCACTTGGATGGCCCTTACCAAGTGGTCTTTTCTCTAGAGAGTGGGACTTGCAAAACTGTGTAAATCAGGCAATTTACATTCATATTTTAATGATCTGCAAATCACTTATTCATTTGCTAGAGCAAAGCAGATTCATGAAATCAATATATTTGTTATTCATTTATGCCCCCCTCATTTTTTTTGCCCTTTGGAAGAGTCCATAAAGCAAACTCTTCACATTTCATGAGCTAAAAAATGAAAGCGTATTTCTAGGCAGTGCCTCCAGTTTCCTTTGCCTTGTCTTTCTTGTATGAGGGACGCTCAAAGCTGAAGTCTTGCCCACTGGTGTGAGATCGGTGCATGGTTATATTAACTTCAATTAAAGGGACTTTCTGCAAACATTTGTGAAAACCGGGTATGCTGTAAACTCATGGGGGGATGAACTTAATTGTTAAATTTGCAAATTAAGGACTGAAGTTTCTTATGTATTTTAAGAAAATAAAATACTATCTGCTTTGAAGGTCACAAAAATGGAATTGAGTTCATAAAACCAATTTCCATATAAAAATTAGAGTTTTCAGGATGAATTTCAGATCAAGGTATTAATTTGCATCAATATCCATTCTAACTTCAGATTGTTAGGGGCTCCAAATATTTACCATCGAAATGCACTCCCATCTTGGTCTGTCTGCTTGCTGTTTTATGTTTCTGAAGCTAAAGAACATGCGCAGAGGTTTCACATTAACTATGCTGCTCTAAGATTATGGAAATATGCTGGAGGAATTCTATTGTCATATACATTTTACTATACCTGAAGTATGTGTGTTGAGCATTCATTCTTGAGTAATGAATCAATGGCAACTCTGTTGCTATAATGAAGAGTTCCTGTCAGATTGTTCCTCAACGTGCAACTCTTCTCTTTCCTTCACCTGTGAATCCTTTCCTGATGTAAAGCTATCAACTTTAGAGTTCACAGACTCCAAGCCTAATGCTGATTGCCACCAGTCAGCACACACTTGAGCTCCTGAAGAAATGAAAACAAGAATGAGGGGTGTTGTTGTTGTTGTTGTTGTTGTTTTAAGAATGAGTTTTAAAGTCAGCTGCTGGCTTACCTAAAGTTTTGGGAAAAACTTGGGTCTGTGTCACAGTCAATCAAAATCAGAGTCAAAATTTAGCCTCCCCTCCACTTAGCCCTTTGGTGGCGGTTCTCTGGATTATGGCCATAGTATCTGTAGATTGGGGAGAAGAATGAATGTTGCATTTAAGACTAAAAGTATTTATTGGGAAAATGAAGGGACCTGGATATTGGAACTATCTTAATTTTTTATTTTTAATATGACTTTGTAATTTACTTTGGTTATAATTAACGTTACAAAAAGTCTTATGTGGGGGACAGTGCCTTGAAAGCTCAAAATGCCCAGAATAAGTAGAAAAGGGAGTAAGTGTCTTAAAGATGTTTGACATTCTGAGGACTGCATGAGGGCTGCATGGTGGAGGAAAGCCTACAGCCTAACCCCCCATAAATTCCTCTAATTGTTCTTAACATGGTACAATTGTTCAAAGTGCTCGTGGTTTCAATGGCTTTTGTTACTGGTTTTCTGGAGAGAAAGCTTTTTTTTTTTTTTTAAGACTACATTGTCACTACCTGATTTGAATAAATTGAACCAGAAGTATCCTGACAGTGCACTAAACAAGACCTGTGTGTATAATGTGAGTTCTTTCTTTTTAATTTTAGAATCAACCTTGTCCTATGTTAGGCAGCTGGAGGCAAGAGTAAGACAGCTGGAGGAAGAAAATCGCATGCTGCCCCAGGTGGGTGACTTCCAGAAGCTCATAGCTAGTCAGTGTCATTTGAGTTGTTAGCATTTTATCTGGAATTTAAAGTCTCAATTACATTTTCTCCTTAAAATGATAGAAATCATTTTGTAAATAGTCATTCATCAATGTAGAGTGTGATTGCTTTCCATAATGACCATCATGTTATCTAGATTCTTGAGTGTGAAACCAAAGGATGCAGATGTCTGAAACTAAGAATGCAAAGTAATTTTGAAAGGAAGGAAACAAGAGAAAGAGAAAATGAAAAGAAGTAATAAATACTTTGCTAGCACTACTCCTATATATCATGCATGTCCTTGGAGAATATAGGGAAGGGCCTCTTATTTAAATGAAAATTTTGCTAACTTGTGAGCTAGGGAAAGCTGTAGGTCCTTTGAAGATTTCATATGTTAATTAAATTAGTACTCGCTAAAATTCTTTGTGAACTAATTGAGCTCTTTCAGTGCAACAAAGCAATGACAGTAATTGACAGTTTTACTTTGGGGCTTAATTTCTTTTCCCTGGTGAATATAAAGTGGCACTTTTTCTGGGATTTAATGCCTCACCATATATTTTACTTATAATATTATCTCTGTGGGCTGGAATATCTTGGTGAGAATGATGTTGGGTGAGGTGGTGGTTCTCGGGGAATGTTTTGTTGAGGAGCTGAACAAATTACCTGATTTCTAGGTTGGTTTCTTTTACAGACACGGGGGCAGTAAAGTATTTTAATATTTTATGAAAGGAGTTTCCTAAGCATTAATCACTAGTGTTCCTTATACATTCTGGTGATGATTTCTATTTCCTAAGTGACTAATGGAAAATTCACCCCTAAAAAACTAAGCAAAGAGTAGCTCAATGAAAGACAGAGACTGGTTATAATTCAGGAGAAGACACATAAACATGAACACTTTGCAAAGATATTTTAGACCTTTTTAAATCTTGTTTTGTTTTCCAGCTACTTTTGCTCATTAATGACAATTGGGTCTGTCAGGTACTACATCTAAGAATGCCTTTCTCTTTCTTTCATTGGCCAGCCATCTGGCTAAAAATCATGAGATTAAATGAAATCAATCTACTTCTTTCCCTTCTCAAACTATGCATATGTCAATACTCATGTTGACAGAAGGGATTATTTGCATCATAAAATAAGATACTGCTGTTAGAGTTTTCTCTTTGCTCTTCTATACTTTCCATTTTTAAAATTTTCTTTGCCATTTGTCCTTTATATGAGATTCACAGTATGACTATGCCAGGACCCTTGACTGAAAACATCTAACTTCTTTCCGTTCCAAAAAACCTAAAAATATAATCAGGTTATTGTGAGTATCCTATATGGTTATAACATCTCTGGGGCAACTGAGAATGTAAATGAAAAGATGAAAAAAGAGAGAGCGAGAGAGATCTGTTTCTTAGTTTCCCTCTGTGTGGGAATGGAGGCTCATGTCAAACATTGAAATGCTAGCATGTGCGCTATGCTATTTAAAAAGAGGCACAACAAATATGAAAATGATTACAGGATTGATTTTTAAAAATCTGTAAAAGTGTTAGAAGTCTTGAAGCGCAATCAGAAGAGTCTTCAACTGTACTTGATATATCAAGAGTGTGCGTATTTAAATACGTAGTACTTGCACAGTCGAGAAGTAGAAGAGATTAAACAACTTTTCAGGCTGAAGTCTTAAAACATATGTTTTTAAATGCATTGCTATTTTCTATCAAAGAAGGTTTTCTTTCTCCCCAAGAAAAGGCTAGAAAGGATCATGTTTTACTAACTCTTAAGTTGTTATTGATGTGGGATGCACCATTATCCTAAGTACCACTAAGAATGGAAAAAGATGTTATCAATTATACCATGTCAGATTCTTGCTGGTTTCAGAGATGTTAAAATGGAAAAACAATGCTTTAGAATTAAACAGCTTTTCGCATGTCCAGGGTACTTTAATGAAAAGAAAATCCGCTGTTTGAAATACGCTGTTGGACATATATACAAAGAATACGATAGATCTCAGTTCAAAAACGATATTTTGTTAAGTTTCTGTATCTGAAAGTGTTGCCTTCGTTTATAGCTAAGATAGATATGATAGGACCACCAATTGCAAGTACTTGTATAAATACAAGTGAAATGAGCAGACAGTAGATGAGATCTGAGGATGGAAAACAGTAAGTCTCCGGGCAGGAGCAGTGAGGATCCTGTGAAGGGAATGCTCACGGAAGGCTGAGATTTGGATCGGATAACACAAAGGTGTAGGCGACTTATTCTTGGATGTTACTGGTGCTATTACAAATAATTACGTGCTTTCCCTGCCAAAACTGTTTCTGACTGCATGATGTTAGCTGACTTGCAAGGTCAATTCAATGCGACTAGCTGACATCCCTGCATAAATTAGTCTCAATATCTGAATACTTGATTTTCCCATTGTAAGAACTTGCTCTCTGTGCCTTGATAAGAAGGTATTCTGTTTTATTCCCAAGTTTAAAAATATATCTTCTTGGGCGCCTGGGTAGCTCAGTGGGTTAAAGCTTCTGCTTTCGGCTCAGGTCATGATCCCAGAGTTCTGGGATCGAGCCCCGCATCGGGCTCTCTGCTCCACGGAGAGGCTGCTTCTTCCTCTCTCCCTGCCTGCCTCTCTTGCCTACTTGTAACAACTCTGTCTGTCAAATAAATAAATAAAATCTTTAAAAAAAATAAATAAAAATATATCTTCTTGACTTAGGATAAACAGGAAAAAGAATATAGTTGGCAGTGGAGTTCCAAGTATATTGGACATCTCTTATGGCTGTGGCCAGGTTCTTTGCTGATAGTTTAGCATGTAGACTAATTATGTAAAGCATTTTCCTGGAGGAAAAAAATCTCCTTAATGCTTATTTTTATTCATTACGTAAAATTGGGTTTAATGAACTGAGAGTCACAACTTTGGCCCAGCAGTACATATTTAAAAGTAAACAAGATGACTGTAATAAGTGCTTGTGGATTTCTCTCTGGTTAGATGCAAAGGGTTCAATTTCTTAATTTATAAATGATAAGGTTCCTCCTAGCCTCTTGGAGGCCTAAGTAGAAATAGAGCATGGGTCCAGTTTTACATCCATCTGAAGTTACCAAGTCCCAGAATGAAGGATTTTTTAAAACTCATAAACAGCTAGAAAAAGGTGGTGAAGATTGAGTCGGTTCTATCCCCTGGTGAAGAGCCTACAGGAGGCAGGCGTGGTTGGAGTTCCAGCATGGGGCCCATGTGAGCATGTAGCTCTCTGCTCTGCCGTGATTTCTGCAGTATCTCACAAGAATCCCTGAGCAGTACTTTAAGGCCAGTTTGTGAACACAGTATTTCAAAAGAGTCCTAAAGTAAGAACAGAAAGTGCAGTATTATTTGCTATTTTATTACTTGAGAATAAAATGTTTTTATATATTTGATAGGAAGACATGAGATCTACTCTCTTATCAGATTTTTGAGTGCGTAACAGTTATTATTATTTATAGGTGTGAAGTACATTAGATCTCCAGAACTTAATTCATTTTGCATATCTGAAATTTTGTACACAGTGATTAGCAACACCCCATCTTCCCTTCCCCTCAGCCTCTGACAATTACCATTCAGTCTTTGCTTCTACGAGTTTGAGTATTTTAGATACCTCATATAAGTGGAATCAACTGATACTTGTCCTTTTGTGATTGGCTTATTTCATTTGTCATATTACCAAGTGACCATTACCAGATGATCCAGCAATCTTACTTCTGGATATTTATCCAAAAGAATTAAAATCAGGGTCTCAAAGAAATATTAGCAATCCTGTGTTCATTACAGCACTGTTCACTTTAGCGAAAATGGGGAAGCAACCTAAATTTCCATCAAGAGATGAATGGATAAAGAAAATGTGGCATATATGTATAATGACATATTATTCAGTCTTAAAAAAAGGAATTCTTGCAATATGTGACAGCGAATCTCAAAAATTCTTTTTGGAAAGTTGGTACATTGGATGATTAAAGATCACCTGAATTTAGGATGTTCTTCCTTGGATACATAATCTAAGGTGGATGTTTTTTTTACTGATTACATAGAAAAATATTTCATGGGATTGCAATGAACCTCTCATAATACACACAGTGTTAAAACTGCTCAGATTGGTCTGTCAGCTCCACTGTGTATATATTTAATATTATAGGAACCCTAAACGAAGATTTTATGTGAACTAAATAAATGTAGCCACTGTATATGAAGTTTTAAAAATTTTTAAATCTAATGAGGTGGAGTCACCCGCAATGATGTAAGTAGATATTTATAGATAAAAGACCCAATATGGTAGAAAGCAGGTGCAAGGAATTTTATATCAAATTTAAAAGTGATGTACCTATTTTGTGTATAGACATTTATAAACACAAATTTTCTGTGGATAGAGAATCCTCAATTTTCAAAGCTGGATAGAATCTCACATATCACGTTGGACCACCTCATTTTTTAAAAAAAATTTGTATTAACATATAATGTATTATTTGCCCCAGGGCTACAGGTCTGTGAATCATCAGGCTTATACATTTCACAGCACTTACCATAGCACATACCCTCCCCAGTGTCCATCATCCAGCCACCCTATCCCTACTCCCTCAACTCCCAGCAACACTCAGTTTGTTTGTGAGATTAAGAGTCTCTTTGGGTTTGTCTCCCTCCTGATCCCATCTTTTCATTTTTTCCTTCCCTAACCCCCAAAACCCCCTGCCCTGTCTCTCAAATTCCTCATATCATGGAGATCATATAATTGTCTTTCTCTGATTGACTCATTTCACTCAGCACAATACCCTTTAGTTCCATCTACATCGTTGCAAATGGCAAGATTTCATTTCTTTTGATGGCTGCATAGTATTCCATTGTGTGTGTGTGTGTGTGTGTGTGTACCACCTCTTCTTTATCCGTTCATCTGTTGATAGACATCTAGGTTCTTTCCATATATTGGCTACTGTGGACATTGCTGCTACAAACATTCAGGTGCACATGCCCCTTTGGATCACTACATTTGTATCTTTAGAGTAAATACCCAGTAGTGTGATTGCTGGGTCATAGACTAGCTCTATTTTCAACTTTTTGAGGAACCTTCATGCTATTTTCCAGAGTGGCTGCACCAGCTTGCATTCCCACCAGCCATGTAGGAGGGTTCGCCTTTCTCTGCATCCTCGCCAACATCTATCATTTCTTGACTTGTTAATTTTAGCCATTCTTGACTGGTGTGAGGTGGTATCTCATTGTTTTGATTTGCATTTCCCTGATGCCAAGTGATGTGAAGCAATTTTTCATGTGTCTGTTGGCCATCTGGATGTCTTCTTTGCAGAAATGTCTGTTCATGTCTTCTGCCCGTTTCTTGAGACAACCCCATTTTTTAAGTAAAGATTCAAGATTAATTAATTAATTAATTATTTGACAGACAGAGATTACAAGTAGGCAAGAGAGGCAGGCAGGAAGAGAGAGGAGGAAGCAGGCTCTCCGTGGAGCAGAGAGCCCGATGTGGGGCTCGATCCCAGGACCCTGGGATCATGACCTGAGCTGAAAGCAGAGGCTTTAACCCACTGAGCCACCCAGGCGCCCCCAAATTCATTTTTTTAAGTAAAGATTCAAGATTCACAGAATGTTAAGAGTTATAGTCTTAACTATACTTAGGATGGACTCAAGCTAAGATGTGGGCCTATTCAGTGTTCTTCTAGAAAATGCATAGCTCCTCTTTAATCATTTCATACTATTTATGTCATTCAGTATAGGTAAGCTGCAAAATCCGTTTTTATCTTATGGCCAAATCCTTTTTTTAAACACTTATTTTAATTAACATTGCATTTGTTTAGCCCTCTAAGATATTTCAGACATTCTATTCCTTGATTTAAAGTAAGTGTTCTATTTTTCTTTAAGCCATAGGTGGTATCCATCATAAATTTTAAAAATTGCATTTATAGAGCCTTCTCTTCCCTGACACATTTCCAAAATACTTCAGAATCCTAGTTTAGTACAAACATACACACCCATATCTGCATGAGACATTCATACTGAACAGAATGTGGTCTGAGAAGGCCTTTTTGTTCAGAGTGAATTGGAGGTAGGTGGTGGTGAGGGAAACAAATAGTCATAGTAGTAGTTTTTAAGGTACCCATGAAATTTGTTACTTTAGCCCAAATTTTAAAATCTTGCTTGGATCTCTCAACTCATCCCATGATCCTTTTCTTGATGGTCACAAGGATTTTTAATCCAGACCTGTCTACAGTGTTTATGTGCTATATCTGCAAAGAAGTCTACTCAGCCAGAAAATATCTTACAGTAGATGTTAGAGCACACCTAGCTGATGAGTTTATTACAAATAATACCGTGTTTTGAAGAAATCAGTCACTAGTCCAACTTCACTGTGAGGTAAAAACAAATTTTTAAAAATTATTCTCACCTATTTTGTGTTGAGTTTGGGTTTTGCAGCAAGAAGAGACCAGAAATAAGCAGTTTGCTCTGATTCGAAAGTCAATTAAGTACATTTGTTAAAAGTCCTATTGGGAAATCTGTTCCCTCTCTTCAAATGCTTTGGCACCAGCATCTGCCTGGAAAGCACTCTGTGTCCTTTGTGACCCAGACTCCCTCTCCAAAGCAAACCTCCCGCCTCTTGAGATTAACTTTTTAGAGATTCACTAGAATCCGTAAAGGTGCCCCGATCTGCCTTGTGTCATGTGGCCGCCCATGTGCTGTGGGTTCAGCAAATGTGTTTGAAAGGCATGGCAGCTCGATCGCCACTGTGTGGGCTCCTTTCAGCAAGTGTTTCTATTTCTGTTGTGCTAGCACACACAGAAGAGTCTAATTTTAGGAGTGGAAATGAAAAAATCTTCCCCTCGTGTAATTTGGTTACAGTGTGGCCTCACAATGCAGTGCATTGGGAAGGAGGCAGGGTGGTTTCCAGAGCAGTTTCTGAACAAAGGAAAGGAACCTGTCACCATTGCCAGGAATGCTGAGGAGGGTACACGGGCTCGAAGGAAATTGAGCTTGTCACTTATACGACAACACACCCCAGGTCCAGCCTCACATCTCTGAAAAGCTCCCTCACCTGTGTGTACCTATGCAGATGGCCATTGTCCCAGACAGAAATGAGAGGATTCCTTCTAACACCTAGATTTCCCTCATGTGCTTCTCCTGTCTTTGCCGTGGAGATACTTATTTTGTTGCTCTTTCTCTTTTTTGTATTTTCTGGCGTTGTTTCTCAAGTCATTTTTGTCTTATAGGACCATAAATGTCTGGCTTTTCCAGTGTTTGAAATTGCTGTGAAAGAAAAAAATCAGTCACTTGCACAAAAAACAGGCACAGAGTAATGCTTTATAGGATGCTTAAAGCAAATGATGCCATTCTTTGGTTGTTACTTGCTTGAAAATTCTAGCACTCCTGAGGGGAAATTGAGGCAAAATTTTTTTTCATGGATAGCAACTCTATGTGGCACAAGTAGAATCCAATGCTACTGATAGAAAAAATTAGTTAAATCCATTAAGGGCTGGTTGCTGCTAGAGTCGCATTTGGGGAAAAAAAAAAAATGGACTCCTCCAAAGAAATAATGCTTGTGGGTTGCCATTTTCTCCAAATCACCATGATTTATATAATTAAAGGAAAGAAAAAAAATTTTTATGTATAGTTCAATAGTTTTCGGAGGACAGATGGGAGCTGCCCAAGTGGCGTGGGTGTATTGGAATAAAAGAGACAAATAGGGGCACCTGGGTGGCTCAGTGGGTTAAAGCCTCTGCTTTCGGCTCAGGTCATGATCCCAAAGTCCTGGGATCGAGCCCCGCATTGGGCTCTCTGCTCCTCGGAGAGGCTGCTTCCTCCTCTCTCTCCCTGCCTGCCTCTCTTGCCTACTTGTGATCTCTGTCTGTCAAATAAATAAATAAAATCTTTAAAAATAATAATAAAAGAGACAAATAGATCTGGAAAGTAAATTTATGGGGGAAAAAGTCATGTTGGAGAACCTGAATAAAGGGAGACTGGATTAAGGAAAAAGCTAAAATAGATGAGTAAAAATACAGAAGAGAGTGAAATTCATAGGAAAAACATCAAAACCAACATGGAGGCTTTCAGAGTGAGGGAGTTTACAACATTCTTCTATGTCTCCCCACCCCTGTGCTCAAGGGTTCTTGTTTGAGGATCTCAGGTATGTGATGTGAAGTCTTTATTCTAATAAGAGAAAATAAATGAACTAGAAATGCAATAGAAATTCAGCTATGCTACTAAACTTATTAAGAGAATTATTGAATGTAAAAACACTCAATTATTAGGAACTGTGGTATCCATTCTTATTTAACAGGACTTCTTTTTATATCAATACTGGCATGATAATAATTCTATCAATAGGGCATATTAAATTTTTTATTTGGAGTAGCCATAAAAATAGCATTTTGGTTACCTGTCCTTGGCAGAATTTGTCACAAATAAAAAAAAAAAAAAAAGGACTTGCTCAGCAAAAATTTTTACTGTGTATTATCATCAACTAGGATCATAGATATTTGAATGAGAAGCAACGTGGAGGATATTCAGGGAAAACTTGAGATGGAACTGTAAGAGAAATTAATGTCTTCTTGGAGAAATGACTTTCTACTCTTTTTAATTTTTTGTATCCAAAGTAAAGTGAAAAATCAAAAAAAGATGAAAGTCTTTCCTTTTATAATTGCATAAAGAAACCGTCTCATAGAAGGCGATAGAAAAGATTGTATAGTGTTTGATATGGAATCAGTTAAATGTAAATACTATTGAGATATGGATATATATATATGTTTAAAAAAACAGTAAACTGTGAAAACTTGGGTCTAATAAAAGCTTGTATAGATGGGAAGATTGAGCCCATTTGAGCTGTCTCCCTTTGCTTTCCATTTCCAACTGGAGGTCACCACTTCTCTTTTGTGAAAAAGGCACCCACCCAATCCACCCTGTCTTCCCTCTCCAATTCAGATCTTTCCTGCAACGGGGTTCAGGCATTTCTCATTTAAAAGTCTCTACTTCCAGTTGTTTGGGTTTTTTGTTTCATTGTGTTGTGTTTTTTTTGCTGTAGCATGAGGAAAGTGATCAATCATGCTTCCAACACATTAAAAATTAAAGTTGTTGCCTCTTAATATTTTGTGAATATAAAGTAGACAAATATACAGGCAATATCTGTATTGCCTTAACATAATATAATCACTGTAATAGAGACAAATAATGGAGTTCTTTGACAGATAAGACAGTTTAAGTAAATAAATTTCTAAATGATTTGAGATGTTCCTACATTATATTTAAGCTAGCATTGTGCGAAAAATAAAACATAACTGAGTTAATTTTAGAAAGCTGAGACATAGTGACTTTGGACTCTTAGTTACCAAGCAATTAAAGGAGTCCCTGTGAAGATGCTAGAACAAACAGAGAATAGGAATTATAAGAGCTAGGATTTAGCCTAATAAGCTGTTGGACCAAGATGAAGTGTCTTAAACTTTGTGAACCTGATACCCTTTGAGTAACAAAGAGGATAGCTGTAACTGGTATGGGAGGCTCTGGTCAGCTGTACAAATCCATGACTCTCTATCCAGAGAAAGTCTGTGTATGTGTATAATGTATATACAAAATAGATGTGTCTTTTTTATTTTGATATTCCTTAAAACTACAACGTTATGCCATACTGGGTCTCTTATTTACAGGGACATATTTATGTCACCATGGGTTATTTTACCTCATTGGGTTCTAAAGTTAATCAGATTTCATCAGATAGCTGTTTAAGGAACAGTCAAGGCTGTCTATCTTTCAGCTCACGTCGCATTAATATACGTATAGAGGGGCTCACATACCAGTCCTAGTAGTGTTAGCTTGTGTATTTTGAGAGATAATGTGCATTAAAGTCCCTTAACGTTCATTTTTATTCTTTGTATAAGCCCTCCGTAATGAATACAAAGGGACTAGTTTTCCCTAAGAGTATAGGTATTTAAATATAAACAAGATTGAGTATGTAAATGCCTATCAATTCCTCGCTGGTCAAGAACAAAGGTGTCTTTGTCTTCATTTGGTAAGATTTGTCCCTTCTCAGCCCTGAATATTCTGAGCTCAAGGATTTAAAGAAAGGAAGGAAGGAAGGAAGGAAGGAAGAAAGAAAGAAAGAAAGAAAGAAAGAAAGAAAAAGAGAGGTTGTGTCCAAGTCCTAGAATGAAGGGGTCTTTAGTCAAGCACAGCTAGAGAGGAGGAGCAGTAGATTGAGACAGTGCTACCAGTGGGGAAGAGGAGCTCAGAGGAGGTCCGGCTGGAATGTGAGCCATCAGCAGAGAGCACAGGGCTCTTCCTCTGCTGAGCTCCCTGGGATCCTGTGAGCATCCTGGAGACAGACTTTAAATCCAGCATGTGAACGCAGTTTCAAAGAGAGCCCGAAAGTATGAGTCCTCTTATCAGGTATTATTTACCTATTAGCTGTCATTACATGAGAAGGAGCTACCTTTAAAAAGTTGGCACAAATGATAGTGAAAGATCACCTGAACTTAGAATATTCTTTCCTGAGCACATAAACTAATGTAAACATTTTTTTTTAAATCACATTTCAAAAGTCTTTTAAAGGATTCCATAGGATAAGTGGAGACCCGACATTTCAGAGAAAATTTTTTAAAGTGACGACGAAAGAGTATACTGTTGGGTCCCCAATGTTGGGTCCCGCAATAATAGGTCTGTGATTAAAGGAGGGAGACTGATACAAAGCCAAGGTCAAGCAAAGCTTTATTTTGGGCCAAGCATGGAGAATCAAACCTACCAGCGGGGGGCCACGTCTCTTACAGAGAGCTCGACCCCTCCCTGCCTCACAGACGAACTTTTATAGAGCAAAGGCCATGTGGTTGAGCCTGGCTACACACAGGTGGCCAATGAGATTGCAACACACAGAGAAAGCTGCACAGTCATGCTAGGTCATACATAAGTGACCAAGTGAATTACAGTTTACCCTATAGTAGACATTTGAACTAGCCTATCACCTTGGTCAGAATTGGCGCCCAAAAGGCGGGGCCCACACTCCTTGGTAGCTAGGGAGACAGTATGCGGGCTCTACTGATTGGATGTCTCCACCTGACCCAACTCTTACCTGCATTCGGGCTGTTATCTCCACTTGACCTGACCCACCCTTGTATTTGGGTTTTGTTACCTGGGACTGGTTTCCCAGACTTGCTTTTAAGTAAGTTCCCCTTTGGGGGGGTGGGGCAGGGTCAGTTTAAGTTTTACTGCATAAACAACAAAATGGCTGCTCAACCAAGGTGGGGCTGCTCTGACTAAATAGGCCCTTACAATACAAGCATAGGAGATATTTAAAATTTAACTTTTATTTACCTGCAACTCACATGGAAACCATCTGTATTCTTTATATTTTTAAAATAGAACATACTTGTCAGGAATCCAATTCGGAGATAAGCCAAAAGAAATTACTGTGAAAAAGAGATGACAAAGACCCGATATAACCCACATTATTTTTTTTTCCGGTGTGATAGACTGAGGAGAATAACAAGACGTGCATATGAATTGAAGTCTTCTAGACAAGGGATACACAGAAGGAACAACATTCAGAGAAAAAAAATTTTTTTTTTTTCAAAGGCTAACTGATGTATCGGATTCATTCTGTACAGTAAAGCATCTGAAGTAAGAGCTAGCAGTCAATTGACCGGGCCTTTCTTCAGATTTTCTTGTTGCCATGAAAGAGGAATCGTCAGGGGTACACCGTGGGACAATGACCTGCGTTGCCTTTACAGTTCCCATGGAACTCTTACAGATTACCTTTTGGACGCTGGGCCATCCAGCCTGTATAACTGGGTAGGATCTTATAGGAAGCTAAGTAAAGCACGTGTAGAGAAGCAGTATGAAGACAGCATAGGAAATAAACTACAGGGTTCCCCTCAATTGTTTTAAGTCTGAAGGGCCTTATTCTCGGGGCTGAGAAAATCCCCCCACTCCTGCTTGGGTTCTACCTTGTTCAAGATCTAAAGCCTATGGGACAAATACTCCTTCCCACAGGTTCTTGTGGTACACCCAGAAATGGAGGAGGGGAGGGAAGGAACCTTTAGCGAAGGGTCAGTCTATTCAAAAAAATGTTCCTTCCTTTTCAGAGTACTCTGTTATTCTTCATTCAGGTGTCTCTCTTTGGTCTCATTCTTTCCTTTGGGAGAACTTCTTATCCTCAAGTTTATCAGTACTCTCCAAAAACTGACTCAGCGGAGGTATTTGTGATTTCAGGAGTGCCCTAGTCCAAGGACACAAAAAAATCAAGCACTCTTTCAGAATTTTTATCTTCTTGGAGATCTTCCTAACTTTCATAATCTAGGTTAGTGGAGTAGAAGCAGCTTTTGAATTAATATTTTTATAAAGATTTTATTTATTTATTTGACACAAAGATCACAAGTAGGCAGAGAGGCGGGCAGAGAGAGAGAGAGACCCCTTCCCCCTCTCTCTGGGCAGAGAGCCCCTTGTGGGGCTTGATCCCAGGACCGAGATCATGACCTGAGCCGAAGGCAGAGGCTTAACCACTGAGACACCCAGGCACCCCTAATATTTTTTAAAAAGAAAAAAATATTGAGCACAACAAGGAGATAGCTAACCACCTTGATTAATACCCTTAGACTTATTTTGCTAGTTTTATTAACTAGCTGCTGCTCTTAGCAGTTCATTAGGGGAAAGATTGCATGTAGAAATTTAAGGATCAAAAAGAAATGTAAATCTGACTCGAATATAGTATAACAAAGAAATTTGGTACTGCCTCTTTTTTTTTTTAAACCTAAAATGCCTCTTATTTGTATCAGAACAACATGCGATGCAGAAATTCTGATGTTCTACAGATAGCAAGTAACTAATAAACCCAGGACCAGATGGGAGCCATCCTGGACTTACATAAAAGCTGGCTCTAAGAAAGGGAGGCTTTTTAATAGCCAAGATATTTCAGCTGTTTTTGACACCCAAGGCAGGTGTATCTTAGTGTCGAAAAGGTAATTTCTTTATTGAAACATTTTCATATGGCAAGAAGATTTAATATCCATAAGTCCAGAAATCTCATACAAGAAAAACATAAAATACACACTCAGAAATAAATGACATGGGGTGCCTGGGTGGCTCAGTGGGTGCCTGCTTCCCTTCCTCTCTCTCTCTGCCTGCCTCTCTGCCAACTGTGATCTTCGTCTGTCAAATAAATAAAAATCTTAAAAAAAAAAAACAAAAGAAAAAAAAAACGACCATTCCAGCAAACTTAGTCACAAATGAATTGTGTGGGAATGATAGGTTTTTATCCTTTTAAAGGGTGGCAAGCATGTATTGAAAGCCAAAAGTTAACAGAAGCTACAGTTGGAATTTGGCTGACATTTTTTGACAAAGAGTTTTAGACAGAGGGAGCTGCAGCAGCTTTGCATTTTGAAGTTTGTTGTTTTGTTTGGAACCAGTCCCATTCACTTTCCATTCCTTGTTGGTATCCCACTCGTATTTTAATGCACAAGTCCTTAACCAGCAAAACTCATGCACTTTTGTCAGTAAGTTCAGCAAATGATAACGCTAGTTGGTGATGACAGCTCAGGTTCTTTGCCAGTTGAAAAGGACTTTGGAGAGGTCGATTTAAGACTAGACCCTCTAAATGCTCACTTGTGAAGAGGGTGGCTCAGGTGGCCTCACAGGCATTCATTTAATTGAAGAGGACTCTCTTGGTTAGGAAACCCGTTGCACTTAGCCTTTGACATTGGAGAATGAGATTAAGAAGGACATGAGGGCAAGTAAGGGCAGTTGCCTCTCCCAATGTTTTTCACTTAAAACAAGTACCCTGCTCATGATCTTGATTTTTTTTTTTTTAAAGATTTTATTTATTTGACAGAGAGAGACCACAAGTAGGCAGAGAGGTAGGCAGAGAGAGAGAGAGAGGAAGGGAAGCAGGCTCCTTCTGAGCAGAGAGCCCGACGTGGGACTCAATCCCAGGACCCTGAGATCATGACCTGAGCTGAAGGCAGGGGCTTAACCCAGTGAGCCACCCAGGTGCCCATGATCTTGATATTGACAGAGTCCTTCAGAACCAGTCATGAGAGCATCATAAGACAGCTCTCAATTCTGGGTGGTTTCTCAGGGTTGTAAATGATGCTACAGTTACTTACGAATCAATAAGACTATGGTCTTTAAGCCTAGAAAATGTCCAGTGTTGCTGCTATCACATCGATTTTTAATACTTTATCACTTTATTAAATTATGCTTTTTACTTTAGATATCTTTTATGTTCATTCTGTTTGAAGGCAACAATCCTGTTAGTCTTCAGTATTCAGAATCTTAAGTGTTTAGGGCCCAAGGAGAGATGTTGTAGGTCATGAAAGGGATAGTGCCCAATTCTTTTATTTTTACAAGCTCTTAAATGATGGGGATGCAGCCTGAAATAGACCTTTCTCCCTTGAGAAACACTGCTTGGGACACAGCTAAATGGCTGCTGTACGAGAATCTGTAACCCTCATAGTTGAGTCAGCCTCGGGGTACAGACAGCACACAAGATGGGGCTGGTTGAGTGGCCCGTTCCGGCTTGGAGTTTTTTTTGTTGTCCCAAGCCCTAGAACCACATTCTGAGTATCAGCTGAGGTCCTGCCTATTGGAAGCCATCTTGATGCTGACCCATCCTGACCCTGGCTCCTATGATAATCTGTTTTGCAGGTGAGAGAGTGTTCACTCATGGGCTAAGGCAAGATTTGTGCCCAGATTTTCTGTTATCAGTAGTCTAGCATTCTCCCCATTTTGCTGAAACCTGTTGCAAGGCAAAAGTGTGTCTTTTGAAGCAAGATAGTGGTGAAAACACCAGCAGCCACCACTACGATCTCCTCCATCACCATCTAGAGCAAACCTCTGGTGTAGTGTCCTTAGGGTCTGAATTGGGAATTTGCCAAGAAACGCAGCTGAGTCGTTAGTCCATCTGTTTTACTAGTCACTGAGAGACTTCATTGCTCTGATAATGATTCTCTCAGCATGGGAAGATCTTCTTTTATTAATCTTAAGGACATTTCTAGCCCCTAGATAACTGATTAGTCAAGAAAGAATATTTTTCTACTTAATACTTATCCCTTCTGGTTCAATTACAGTTTCTTTGTAAGCCACTTGCCTCCTTCTCCAAAAAATTCCCAGACTATTCCAGTCTGTCATAATGTTCTTATCACCTCAACCAGGACTTGGCACCTTTTAAATAAAGGGCCAGATAGTAAATATTTTCAAAGTTGTAAGCCATATGGTGTTTTTCAACTACTCCAGTCTGCCATTGTGGTACCAGAAGAGCTGGAAACAATATCTAAATGAAGAGGTGTGGATGTGTTCTAACAAAACTATTTCTAAAACAGATGAAAAGGTCTGGATTTAACTCCAGCAGTAGTTTGCTGACCTCCTACTCTACCCTGAAATTGTTTGTCAGTTTCTTGGGGTATCTCTTAATATCATTTTTTTAAGATTTTATTTATTTATTTGACAGAGAGAGAGAGAGAGATCACAAGTAGGCAGAGAGGCAGGCAGAGAGACGGGGGAAGCAAGCTCCCTGCCGAGCAGAGAACCTGATGTGGGACTCGATCCCAGGACCCTGAGATCATGACCTGAGCTGAAGGCAGAGGCTTAACCCACTGAGCCACCCAGGTGCCCCTCTTAATATCATTTTTAAAATTGGTCCCTCATATTGGTATGTAAATTTTCATTTGTGCATAAATAATTTATACAAAAGCTTCTCCCAGTAAGTACTATTTCTATTTTCATTGGCTTAAGTTTCTCCTGTCATCCCCAAATCTGCCCTCAGTTATCAATATGTGGGATTTGAAATGTGCTGTGAGTGAACCAGAGGAGTAGTTGGGAAGAGGCAAAGCTATTCTTTCCAACAAACCATTTAGCTTTGGGAGGAAAATTTGTTGGAGATCAAGATGCTTGCATTTGAACTGGAAAGGCAAGTCCTCCCCTACAGGACAGTTGTTGTGGTACTAACAGATAGGAAGTTTGTACTTTTCTGAAATACATATGTCTGATGATTGAAGTTGTACTTTAATGAGTGATTGATTATATTGTTTTTGTGTCCTTACACGTCTTGGAGTAATTGCTGAAAAGATAACATGGGGCAAGCTTGTCTTTAAAATAGATACCACATGACGGGTAGCTTGGAAAGAACATGAAATGCCATATACTCCTTCGCAGACAACTGAAATTCTAAATCCACGTCTACCTGTGAATGAGGAAAGCCATTTCTGGCATGGAGGGAGGTCAGAAACCAATTAATCTCCCTTTTTCTTTAAGTGAGAACATCACATGATAGAATGAGAAATCAGGAGATCACTAGTAAGAATAAAGTGACTTCTGTATTTTTCAGGTCATTCATATTCTCTTCTCCCATGATCTTTGTCAAATCTGTGGTTTTTAATGATGATCTGTGTTACGCTTGAAAAGGACAAAAAGGAAAAGCTTTCCTCTGGCCATTCATGCAGTCTCTCTTCATGGGGATCTGCAAGATACTTTGGAAGGAACAAAGGAGAGCAAAGGCTAGCTTGCGTCTCCATCGTGTTTTCTGTGGATCAGGAGGAGACCTATAGGAGGGCCAGAAGAATCCTCACTCATCTTTTTTGTCTTTGTCACGGGGACTGATTGACATCAGAAGAACCAAAGGGTGGAAAAGAGCTTAAAAAGAGCCAGATGCATTCACATTGCTTTCATGGCAACTGATGGCCATCTGGAAATTAGGAAACTTCTCTATAGCACTTAATGTTTTCAGAGTGCCTTGCAATCAGGCCTATTAGTCACCCTTCCCAGGCGCCACATGAAGCTAATTGATAGGACTCTCCATTTTAGCCTCTCCATTGAGAACAAGTGACTTGCTGAGGGTCAGGCTACGAGTAGCGTATGGAGCTCATTAGTCTCTGGGTCATTTCCCTCTGGAGCTAGCAAGACTTTTTTTTTTTTTTTTTTTTTTTTAACCACTTTGGCTAGCTTAGGAAAACTTAATACTGGTTAACTAATATATACCCTCATATTGGTATGTAAATTGTTTTCCAGGATGAGACTATTATAAAAATTCTAACTTTCAAAAAAATTTTTTAAAACTTGCCTTTCCTAAATCTTTGCGATGTCACTTTTCAGAACTTTCCAGGAAATTTTAGCCATGCATTTTAAGGGTCAGCCAGGTCCTTTCCTTGGGTAATGTTCTCCAAATTTTGGCCCTAGAGACTTCAGGAGAAATGAAAATTCTAACTGGGCAGCCTTGGTTTGTGGCATTAGCTGTGGTCAGAGGTTGTATGGAGGGATGAGGGGAAACTACCTTCTGTATCAGCTATTGATGCTGTCTTTTACCCCCAGAATCTCATGGAGGCTAGGCAAAAGCAGTGACCTTGCTATCTGGAATGAGAAATGTTGATGCTTATTGTTAGATTAGTGCAGAGCTATCCATTCAAAGATAGGTGATTAGTGGGCTTCCCCTGCTTTCCTTAGTATAACCAAAACAACCCCTAACTAAAATGGAATGGGATTTCTGTAGATCATGGAGAACTGATGGCTTATATTGGCCGTTCTTTCAATAGTTGACCCCCCGAATATTTTGTGAGCACCTCTTGCATACAGATAATGCTTTAGACAATGGGGATACAGCCCTGAAGTCATGCAGCTTACATTTTAGTGGACAATTCTTTTTAAAATGCCAAATATGTAATATGTGGAAGTAATAATGACTTTGAAGGAAACAAAAGCAGGGTACAAAACTGGTAAGTGATTGGAGTAAGAGGGTATTGCATGGAGTTAGAAGAAGCCTCTCTGAGGAAGTGACATCAGGAGGGGTCGTAAGGAGTAAGGGAGAGCATCACAGGAAGTGAGAACAGCAAGGGCAAAGGCTTTCAGTGGCAGTGAACTAGGCATGTGTGAGGAAACAAGCACAAGAAAGTTAGTGTGGCTGGAACAGAGTGTGTGAGATGGAGAATAACAGGAGGTGAGGTGGTAAGGTCAGAGACAGGCAGGTAAGAGACCCTGTGAATATTGTTGACCAAAGTCAAGTGTTTGGGTTTGGGTCTTAGTTCATAGAGAGCCACTGGAGGAACGGAGCATGGGTGTGATACATCTAGTTACATTACCAGAAGGTCACTAGGAATGTTGGGTCGATACCAGACTGAAGAAGTTAGAGGCAGGTTGGGGAGGACATAGGGACACATGTTAGGGAGCTAGATCGGTAGCCTGAGAGGGTGGTGGTAGCTTGTACTAAGCGGTAGCATGGAGATGGTGAGGAAGTGTTAGATTCAGAGGATTTATCGAAAGAGGTGAGAGTGCTCCATGATAGGCTGGATCTGGACGATAAGGGAAAGCAGTTGCATGTGGCTTCATAGTTTGAGGACTGACAACCCCAGGAGTAACCGTTTACATAGGCTGGACAGTAAGTGACAGCCCAGGGTTGGTCCAGTGTGACAGCCCTGGGAAGAATCAAGAATGACTCCTTGGGTTTTCATCTAAGTAATTTTGTATGATTGGTGGTGTTGTTTATGGAGATGGGGAACACTGGAGGGGGGATGGGTTAGGAGGAACAGGGGAGTCAAGTTCTGTGTTGGACATGGTACATCTGAGGCAGACATTTATGAGGAGATGTCGCCTGCAGAGTCCGATATAGAGGAGAAAGTCGGGGAGGGGTTAGGGCCGGAGATACAAATTTGCAAGAATACATGGATATGGGACTGAATTAGAACTTTTTGTTGAATAAATGTTGGGGGGGGTGTTGTGGACTGTGCCCTGGGACACTCTAAAATTTAAAGAGAGGGAAGGAGAAAGTACAGTCCAGATTGGAAGGAGAGGCTCATTCAACTTCTTTAATCTCCCAGAATTACAGATGATTTGTGTACTCATTCTGCAAAGTGTTTTACCCTTTATTTTAAACTCTCTGATGGGTCATTGACTTACCTTTCTGAATATTATTGACTCCAATGAGTGTTTATAGTTTGAATCCAAAACTCTTTGTTTTTCATCATAAGTTATTTACGTGGTAGGACACACATAAGCCTATTTGTCTCTTCCTTCCTTCCTGGTAAGAGCTGGTTGTGAAAAGAGAGCTCATGCTTTCAAGATGCTTCCTTTTGTGCCCTGATGATGTTCTCACTAGGGGGAGCCGAGGGGGGTGTTCATCACTCCCCGCTAGAGATTTCATTTCCACTTCATATGCAGAGGCTACACGGCATTCATTTCGGCTGCTTCTGTTCCTGTGAGCCTTCACACATAAAGCCACTGCGAATCCTCCCAAGATGGAGCTTCCAAGAAATGGGATGGATGGAACTGTATCCTGTGCTGGTTGGGGGTAGAAGTACTCGTTCTAGTGGCTGCCCTGGGATGAAGCTGGTGCTACCGCTCTCTTATCTTGACTTTCCCATTTTGTGTGGGAGCCTGTAGCAAAAGAGGAGAAAGAAGACTCTTCTTTTGCTGAAGCCAGGGCAGCAGCCAACGCCACCTCAGAATAACAGTTCTTAGTCAACTCAACAAGTATTTCTCTTAAATAGTCATTTAGTCCCTGGGGCTCTAGCTCTGAGCATGTCTACCACTGCGCTCTGGGGAGTGCTGAGGGATTTAACACTAGCATCAGTCAACTCTGTTCAGCAAGCCAAAAGCAGTAATGCAGTGTTAACCCGAGTTCTTTTTTTTTTTTTATTCAGTGTAATAGTATTCATTGTTTTTGCACCACACCCAGTGCTCCATGCAATACGTGCGCTCCATAAAACCCGCCACCAGGCTCTCCTAACCTCTCACCACCACCACCACCCCCCTCCGCGCCCCTTCAAAACCCCTCAGGTTGTTTTTCAGAGTCCATAGTCTCTCATGGTTTACCTCCCCTTCCAATTTCCCTCAACTCCCTTCTCTCCGAGTTCCTTTTTTGCTTTGGCCGTCTACACTGGCCATTCAGCTGCAGGTCCTGACTCTGGGTCCTAATCCAGCCTCCTCAACCCCCATTCTTATAACCTTAAAAGTCTTCAGATATGTTTTTCTCAACAAAATGCCATCAATCTTCACTATTTAATTGATGTTAACCTAATTGGAGAATCATTTAAATGTATAATTTTTTCCCCTAGAAATCTGAGTGTTTCTCACTGAGGATTGTATGGTTAACAAAAGACAAGAACTAAGCACATAAACTCATTACCTAGAAGCAGATTGTACATAAATGTAATTGTTCACATTTCCTACCTATTGTTTAACAGCTTTTTTTTTTTTTTTTTTTTTTTAAATCGGGCCTTCATTGTTATTCTTTGTCTGCTGTCATTCTGGCTACAGAGATACACGGTGTTTGCTGTCCTAGCCCTTTCAAGATACGGATTCTTTTCTTCTGGAATTTGCCTTCTCTAATTCTTGTAAAAAGGCATCGTGTTAATCTCTGTAATTACTTTCATTTAGTTTATTTTTGAAACTGTATTTCTATATCTGCAAGTTTCACCTGGAGTCTCAGGTATCTCAAAATTACTTTGTTGTTCCCCCAGGAACACAATATTATTTGATGGGATATTTTCATCATGGCATGAATTTACAATCTGTTTAAAGATTTTGCAAATTCTTGGGGCACCTGGATGGCTTAGTGGGTTAAAGCCTCTGCCTTCGGCTCAGGTCATGATCCCAGGATCCTGGGATCGAGCCCCACAACCAGCTCTCTGCTCAGCAGGGAGCCTGCTTCCTCCTCTCTCTCTCTGCCTGCCTCTCTGCCTACTTGTGATCTCTGTCAAATAAATAAATAAAATCTTTAAAAAAAAAGATTTTGCAAATTCTTTTACCTGTCAGAAGAAAACCACCGTAGTGGTGTCTGTGAGAGAGATGTTTCGGGGCTTTATATTGTTAATTACTTCTTTCATCTTGATTTTCAAATATGATGAAGGAATTAGATACATGACTTGCTTTGGCATTTTCTGGCCTGGTTAACCACATGACCCTGTAGCCAGTGCCCAGCCAGAAACCAGGGACCCATCCTGGATTCAGATTACCATGAAGGCTCACAAGGTCCTGCCCTGTAGTCCATCAGTATTATCCTTTCATTCCTTCTGTTGTCTGGTGAGCAGAAAGTGATCACTTTTCAGTTGGATTTCTTTGATGATCTCCTAATTGAACTTCATCCCAGCTAGGCTTGTCCCACCTAGATCATTCTCCACATTATTACTAGAAGGGTCTCTAAAACACAAACTGGGTCTTATCACAGCTCATGCCTTAGCACAGGATCCTCCACGTATTGTAGAAGGTTCTCCACAATCGGACCCCTGCCTTTCATGTCAGCCTCAGTACTTGCTACTCTGCCCCTCACATCCTTCTGAATGTCTTCTGTTTCCCTGAATAGGGCAAATGTCTAAAATTTTAGGTTCTTTGAGTTAAAGCTCTTTACCATCTCTTCTGTGATTCTACAGACCTCAATCTTAGCCATTAAGAAATGAAAATGAGTGAATAAATATTATCTTCCAGTTTCCCTGGCTGGGAACACCTGGATTCTTACAGATTGGCTTGCACTTAGTGAAGTTGAGAATAATCTCTCTTTTGATATTACTTTATTTTCACCACTTAATGTTTGGCGTCACATAATGATTTTGATGAGAACCAGCATATAATTTGGATGCCCTGGTCTAAGTCTCTTTCTACTTTTGGTCTGCTAACCAACCCCAGTGATCTTTTCAGTTGCTATTTTAACATATTTGAGCTTTACTATAGCTTTAGAAATAGAAGTGATTCAAGATTTTCAGGATGAATTTATTTTGCTCAAATACGAGTAACTGGGTAATGAGAATGAAAAAAGTAATGGGAATTTAGTCAGAGTTTATCTTGCCAAAATCTGGACCATCACAGACATGGAATTTCCCTTCTTGATTCGGGCCACGCTAGCACTCTAGAGGTGTGCTTTACTTACTTGGCAACTAGTTGAGTGGCTTCTAATTACCAAATGTATAGACGCACAAGGAAAGCATTGACACAACTGTTCTTGAGATGATCAAGGAAAAGCCACAATCTCACACCTAGATTTTGGCCATCCAGTAATACACTAAGTTTATTGAGCGACTACTATGTACAGATAGGGTATACTAGTGATCACAATTTCAAAGATAATAAAAGTCAAGTACAGTGACCTCAAGGAGCTCAAAGATACATGAAATCTTACTGTTAAATGTGACAGGGCTTGAAATTGCGCTGTGAGCCAGATTCTTATCAGTTTACCTTAAGGTGAGTGGTCAGAGTAATGATAAGCATCTGTTAAACAATGAAAGTAAAGTTCTCATGATCATTACTTATGCATCAGCAAAGCCAGGATTGAAACAAGTTTTTAAGATAACCTATTCCAGGATCAGAGAGGGAGAGAGAAGATGAATATGAATGAATGGGAACCAGAATGGAGAGAGTAACATTCTGGATCGTACTGGTATGGTATCAAGAAAAGCATGAGATCCGAAAAAGTATCACTGAACCCAAACTCAAATGGAAGAAAAAACAGGAAATAGATTGTTCTCTTGACAACTGTGTTTCTCTGGAGCCCTATCACATTTCATTTATAGCATGACTCCTATTGTATTCCAAAGTGAATGGTCAGTAATTCTCCACAAATTCTTTAGGAGACTTTGTAAAATTCTAAGTTTCAAAATCCTTGGGTTATGATTCTATGCAGACTTGATGTAACTCTTGGGGCCACAGTTAGATGCCTCAAATGGAGAAAGTCAAATGAGTACAGAGCTGACCTTAAGCTGGTATATACCGGTTCATCTGTATCAGTTATTAATATTAACACACTTTTATTCCAATCCCCCTACACACACACACACACCCGGCCCAAACCCTGGGCCATTTCAGACAACCAGACCCTCCCCAGGATCTCTTTGCAGCCCAGGAACTAAGCAGTGGGTGCATAGAACAGAAGATCTCTAGGACCCCCACACAAAAATTATGGACCATAAATTATTAAATTATTGTGAACAGCACCAGGCCAACAGTTAGTTCTTAATAGATATTAACATGTAGTAGTTTGAAGAATATTATTTTTTTAAAATATTTTATTTTTTTTTCACAGACAGAGATCACAAGTTTACACCACACCCAGTGTTCCATGTAATGCGTGCCCTTCATAATACCCACCACCAGGCTCCCCCAACCTACCACCCCCCGCCCCTTCAAAACCCTCAGGTTATTTTTCAGAGTCCATAGTCTCTCATGGTTCATCTCCCCCCCAATTTCCCTCAACTCCCTTCTCCTCTCCATCTCCCCATGTCCTCCGTGTTATTTGTTATGCTCCACAAATAAGTGAAACCATATGATAATTGACTCTCTCTGCTTGACTTATTTCACTCAGCATAA
>PISX010013617.1:0-25303 GCA_004024625.1 Mellivora capensis | reverse complement strand
AATATTATTTTTAAAGATTTTATTTATTTATTTGACAGAGATCACAAGCAGGCAGAGAGGGAAGGGAAGCAGACTCCCTGCTGAACAGAGAGCCCGATGGAGGGCTCGATCCCAGGACCCTGGGATTATGACCTGAGCTGAAGGCAGAGGCTTTAATCCACTGAGCCACCCAGGCGCCCCATTTGAAGAATATTTTAAATAACAGCATTTAGGAGAGTCCTAACAGGTAGCAGGAGCTCAGTAGCTGAGTATTCTGGGGACTCAGACACGCCCTCAGGAAGTCGTCCAGCTGCTGAGGAGGCAAACCCATAGACAGAACACAACCCTGAGCCACAAGTGAAAAAGAGAGTGGTCGCCAGTCGGGTAGGGATTTCTCTTTGATTTCCCTCACATGATGCTCTCATCTGCCCCAGGATGTTGTTTCATGGGTCAGGGCCCTCATTTCTATTTGCTGGCAATTGTTTTCTTTCCTAGGGTGACTGCCTAAAATTGAGTGCCAGATCTCTACCTGCCATATTGCTAAGGAAGCCTTATTTCTTTTCATCATTTCCAGAAAAGTGCCTTCTGCCAATTTAATTCTCTGTGGGATTTGTGTCTCGATTCTTACGGTGCCAGCAGCATGCTCTCAGTCTCCTCTCAGAGAGCTCTTCGTTCTTTGGACCGCCACCCTGTGCTGCCCATTTGTATTGTGTTTCTGCTAGCATTGTTAACAGTAGGATGTTTGGGGTGTTTTTAATTCTTTCCCTTCTGTTAGAGTAATTTCCTATTTGGGGTGGGAAGGTAGATGTCTTTATACATAGACCACTTGAGGGCTGAAGCTGAGTTTCCTTTAAAATCATCCCAATCACCAAATCGGGGGGGACACTTACCCTCATCTGCAGAATTTATGAAGCTGTTGCCAGAAATGTGGCTTTGCTGTTTTCCAGTGCAGTTCTCCTTCTCTGAATCGGACTTTCTCAACTTGAGCACTGTTGAGCTTTGGGGCTGGATAATTCTTTGTCGTGGGGTCTGACCTGGGCATTGTCAGGCATTCAGCAGCGTCCTTGGCCTCAACCCATCAATGCCGCCACAGAAATTGCCCAATTTTAACAGCCAGTAAATGTCTGCATTTTTGCCAGATGTCCCCGTTGGAGGGCCAACTCACCTCAGGTTGCAAACTACTCTGGATAATGAACATATGAAAGTAGGTTGACATATAAATTATAAAATGTGTTGATAAGCAAAGCAAACATATTCATAAGGACAACAAATTGCTGCAGAGCATTTGATGTGAGCCAGACGCCATTTTAAGAGCTCTTTTCATATAAGTAGCCTCATAGAGTGAGGCACCCTTGTATCATAAGTACACACTTTATGGATGGGGAAACTGAGGCTCAGGGTCTGGCCAAGATTCTGAGCCCTGGCAGTGTGACCTCTAAAGTCAATGACTTGAACTTACTGTGCTGTTTTGGTTTTTTTTTTACACAGGAAGTTACTGGATTAGATATCTACCTGGCATAGCATAGGGCGTTCCCTTGGTAGCTGCTTAGTAAATATTTAAGTGAATAAATGATTAGCCATAAATCTAGGAAACTGCTTACTATTTTAAATTGGTATTGAAGAGATTCCTTACATTAGTTCATTTCAGTTTTAAAAATACACTTTTCTGGGTGCCTGGGTGGCTCAGTGGGTTAAAGCCTCTGCCTTCTGCTCAGGTCATGATCTCAGGGTCCTGGGATCGAGACCCACATCGGGCTCTCTGCTCTGCGGAGAGCCTGCTTCCTCCTCTCTCTCTGCCTACTTGTGATCTCTGTCAAATAAATAAAAATCTTAAAAAAAAAAAAAAAAACACTTTGAATACAGCCAACTAACTGTCCTGTATTAGAGCAGAGGGTCTCAGCATTTCTATTCTCATTCACAGGAATCTTTTGGAAAAGATCTGTCAAGGTAACCTCTAAAGTTTCTGTTTGTGCGCTAGTGCAGTTTCGTAAAAAGTATGTCAGAATGAAGACTGGTCAAAGTGAATAAAGTACTTTCCTGATGAAATGAAGCAAAGCATCATTCTTTGTCCCATAAGAAGGAAAGAAAATTCATCCTCCTTCCTCAACTAGGTATGCATTCTGATGCACCATATGATAGTTTGACCTAGCTTCAGACCTTATTAAAAATTGAACATCTTTAACTAACAGGAAACCACTTTAGCCAATCAATCCTTAGCTTTTCATAGTTGGCTTCCTATAATAGGTAAGAGGGCCAGGCTCCAAAGTTTGTTATAAATGTATTACATCTGATTTATATCTAAGTGGGAAGCCTGTATTTTATATGATAAAATATAAAAACACATTTTTTGTGTTAAAGACTTTTAATATGTACTTCTAGAAGGCCAAAGAATGGAAGCTTCCAGAATGCCAACTAAAATAACAAAAGAAATGTAACCATAAAATAGCAAGAAGACAACTTAATCACAATTACTTTCTTTTGTTGGTTCTCTTAAAACTACTGTTATGAATTATAATAATTTTATCCAATGAGACCATAATTAATATATTTTCTTATTGTTTAGATGATCTTTTAAAAACTGAGTGGCTTCTTTTGTTCCCTTAATTCTGAGGAGAAGTCTGTATTGTAAGGACAATACTAGAAAATATGTCAAGTTCCAATTTTCTTAGAAAAACATCTTCTGGATATCATGTGATAAGAGGCATAACAGTACCAATACATTTTATCTTCTTCAGTGATAGTAAGGGATATTTTTGTGTCTTGATCTAGGGTGTTTGCTTACAGCATTAGATTTCATGATCTCTATAATGAGTACTTACCACATAATAAGTAATCTGCAATTTACCTCCCACTCAGTCTTGACGCAGGGCATTACTTTGCTTTTAGCATTTAGAGTGGTCCTCCTGATACCTAAATCAATTTATGGGTTATGCTACATATCTGGATATAAAGTGGCTGACGAGTACACAGATTTCTAGGGGAATACTAGGGTCCTTCAGGCATTCGTTATAAGTTTGGAATTTTGGAAAACTGCAGAAAACAAAACCAAGCAAAAATAGAACTCCTCAAAAAATAGAAAGTGACTTTTTTAAGGTTTGAGGTTGTTCTCCTGGTTGATAGCCAGAATCTGGGCTCCCCTGCTTCAAGCTCTGAAGTTACCAAAAACAATTCTGCCTATAGTTAGTGAGGCTTATTATGTTTTATGAGGTGAAAATAGCATGATTGACCATTGTAGAGCTAAGAGAGCTAAGCTTTCATTAGTACATAAATACCATTTAATGTACTTGAAGGTCAAATTGATGGCCAGTCCAGAATACATTTTTGCATGACCTTGAGTTTTGTTTTGTTTTGTTTTTAAAGTTGCCAACATGAGTAGAAAGTCAGTAGACCTCATTCGAAGAATATCTTTCCCTTTAAAATTAAAATGGCTATACCACCAAGTAGTTTCTTCTTCCACGAATATCTGGCCCGTATATACTGCCCTCTCTTATGAGATTAATAATACTATGCAATCTATATCTAATGTTTTAAAAGAACCGTTTACAAGATGCTGAAAGGCACAGCTATTATGTCGTGTTGTATCTACTTTACAAAAGTGGGGAAATACTGTAGCTAAAGGGCTGCTCCTTCCAGCAGGCTTTTAAATAGTTACAGATGTTAGATTTTATGGTTATGATAATGAGTTTGTTACATTGGAGAGGCATTGAGATTCAATCTCATTACACATTAAGGAAAAGGGAAGTAGGAATCTCTATATGTCTTACTCAGTCATTGAATCCGGAAATGTAAAATCTGAGAGATGTTTAAGATCTTTAAGTAATGAAGGGAACCAAATCTGAAAGATAGGACTCATTTGTAAGAAAAAAAAAACGTGGTACTTTTTAATGATTATCTCAGAAATAGAACTATGGGTGAGAGGTGGATTTTAAGCTGTAAACCACATTATAAATTATTGGATTAGAATTCTTTTGATGGGAAGAAATTAGACACTGTCAACATGAGATGATCACTTAAAGAGCCATATTCAAATCCGTGTTGCTAACAATGAAATGATCATCATAGTCTAAATATATAATTTGCTCTGTTACATGTGAGGAATATATGTGGCTGACTTATTTAATAGGTAACTGGTTCTACTGATTCCATAGATTCAGAAGAGAGATTTGTGAGTACCAGCTGTGGTCATCATTACTCTTTTTTCATTGTCCAGCCTCCAAATGTTGGAGAAGAGTGGAAATTAGGCCAGTGCTATTCACAACACAGCATACATTTCTACAAAAAGAGATCAGTGGGAACTGAAGAATTATGTTGTCATTTTTCAACCTCCTAAAATTAAACATTCAGACACCAGAATTTGGGTACTATTTGGTGAATTTTCTATATTAAAAAAAATTCTTATTAAGATGGGCACACTTAGATAAGGGTCTAAGTGTAAGTTGTCAGGGAGAGGAAATTGTTTTCTTCTGATAATTTTAAAAGAATTATGCTATTTAGCCATAGAAAAAACGGAAAATTTTTATTTATCTGGTATCTCTAGTTCTAACAAGTATAGAAATTTAGAGATTAACTGATTAATATTTTGATAATGATGTATACAGCCCATGTAAGATAGTTATTTTAATGCAGCGATGACCTCTTAGCTCATTACAGTCTTCAATGTGCACAAATGTTGCTGAGAATGTGTCAGTTTTTCTAAAGGTTGGTAAATATATCTACCCACCTTGTGTTTCTTAACAAAAGAGCGTAGTGCTCCCAATTGCATTTCGAATAATTTTAAACATGAAGAAGACTTAACGGTTAATTCTGTTTCTCACAAGTAAAACCAAATGAACAGTTGTCTAAGTAGCTTCAGTTTTTTTTGGAAGTTTGGCATTATCACCTATCTCTTTTCAATAACTTAAGAATTAGTCAAAAGCTTTAAAAAAAATCATTATTAGCTCTAATAGACAGGACTTCAGTTTTACTTTATTTTTTCCCCCTAATTCGAGGTGCATGTTACAGCTTGCCATTGTGGTCATTGTGGTTCATTTCATTAAGCTTCTTGTTCTATCTGCTTTCTTGAGACTTGGGAAAGAGTATTTTTCTGAGTGATTGTACTATATTGTTCCAAATATAAGGCCACCCAGAATAGAAGGCAACCTCCAACTAGAAACAGCTCAAATATGGAGAAAGGCTGGGGGCCCAGAGCCCGGCGGGTCTTGCAGTGGTGGCAAGGGTGCCGAGGAATAGGACGATGCCTGCCCACTCTCCCGGTGAGTGAAGATGGGTCAGCTGCTGCATTTGCTTGTGCATACAGATGGCTTTTGTTGCTAGAGGAAAAGTGACACTGGGGGGTAGAGAGCAAATCTGTACACATGAAAGAAAGTTGCTGTGTGTGTCTGTTCTGGGGAGGGAAGCTGGGAGTAGAGTCTTTCATCTCCTAAACTATCAGCGTCAGTGTTGTTGTTTTGCTTTGTTTTTTTTGTTTTGTTTCCTGAACTTGGGGTTGAAAGTTGAGTAACCCCAAGCAACTGGAGAACAAAGGTACCATGCACCTTTCAGGAAAAGGAGTTTAAAAGATCCCTGGCCATGTAAATGAATTGTCTGTAGACCAGCCCAGAAACTTATTCCTTGCCTTTTAAAAGTGCTCGCTGACCCATGAGGTGGTGCGTGCACTATGTGATCACGTGTCGTTGGAAAACAACCTGGAAGCTGGGAATCACATTTCCAGTTTTATTAAGATTTTCTTCTTTTTAAATTCCCTGTCTCCTGAGGCAGCCAAGTCACAATTTAAACAAACAGGCTTAACGTTATTGTAATAAATTCCAAGGGACTGTTTGAAATCAGTTGTTTCACTAGCATTCCACTCAGCATATTTTAAAAACAGTTATGTGAGAATGTATTAGTCAACTAAGAGGGGATATTGATTGAACCTAGATAATTCTTCAAATATCAGTCACAAAGATACATGGCCTTTTATTTTAGAGTAATTAAATGGGATATGATTGAATGAAGTGCTTGATTGTGTTATAATCTAGAAAAGGATGGAGCACCTGTTGGTATATAACTTTACCAGGCATTTGCTTACCTTCGTGACTTTACCAAAAACCACATAAAATACGAACAATGATCTTTCCATGATAACTAGTCCTTGGCACAGAAGGAGACTTGAAGGAGAACTTTAATCCCTGAATGAGTTTTCCCCACTGGGCAGTTCCGACTTTAGCCATTGTTATTACTTCAAAAAATAGTGTTTAAGGGACGAACAAGACTCTCCTTATGTTTTAACAGTGCTAGCATACCCAAAGGATTTGGTTTAGGGAAACCAGTTATCATTGATTTTAGACATTCTTTCAAATCTAATGCCCCACAAAAGATAAAAGGCCCCACACCCAAGCAAAAGCATGCTAGAATTGATATGCCTACCATTTTGCCAGTTCTGGGAAGGGAACATTTGAAACAGAAGTGCTGGGCAGCAGAAGGTTGGACAGGAAGGGCTGAAAGGAGGGATAGTTGAAAATTATGACCTGCCTGGTGATATTAGCAACCACAGGGCCACCTGCATTGCATTGGTGGGTCCTAAATGAGAAGTTTGAAGCAGATAGGGAAAGAGAATATTAGGGAACCAGAGCTCTTCAGAGAAGAGCTTCTTTTAGAACTCCTTCATTTTGGAAACATTTCATCACTACAGGAAAAGGGTGTCCAAAACTTGATGATGTTGGGGGGAATGGTGGGCCCCTTCACCACCTTAAAACTTCTAATAAGTTTCCTTCTATTACTTGTTTTGGGCACTACTATGTCTGATTTGATCTGAATTACAAATACAGGGAAACATAGACATTTTCCCCCCAGAAGGTGTTGGGACTATCATAATTGGCTTTCCTATGTCATCACCTGCTATTAACATAATCATTAGTAGCAGTGGAGGACAGAGCTGGAGAGGTCCCCTAAATGTCCTATTCCACAGCTTCCTCTCCCTGGTGGTTAGTAAGGATGGGGGCAGCTCCCAATTTGATTGCATATTTCTTTGAGCAAGGTAAAGAACATGGCTCCAGTTGACTTGTGACATGGCAAGGATAGCCTTCAAGGACGTAGGAAGAAAGAGTGGCAAGGGAAGGGGGAAGATTCTCCAAGCTGCAAAAATGATCATCTTTGTAAAAATCAATGGAAGCTGTCAACTTCTCTACAAAGAGTATGGTCTGCATAAAACCCATACTTGTACTTGTTGCTGCTCTCAGATCCTCCCCTCCCATCCCTAAAATGCACAACACAGAAGCTCTTCTGTAGGTGCTGGAAAATAAAGGTCCCTAAGCACAGCTGTGTCTTCCCTTTATGAAGCTACCCTCAGTGGCTCCTTCTCAGGGTATTAGAGTCATAAGATCAAGGGAAATGGAGCAGTTATTAATCTGTTAGGCATGAAGAAAATCTGTAGATTTGCGGGGCAGAAATTAAATTCTCTCAGGCCCTTTGAGTATCATGATCTCCATAAGAACAGGTTCAGGAAATTCCCATTTGGCTGCTTTTTCTAGGAGAGGACATAATTGAAGTTTTACTTTTTCCCAGTTCATGTATGGGTGGCGAGGATTCTCACAGACCAAGTTAATCATGCCTGAGTGCTGATTTTTCAGCAATGAAGTCAAAGAATCACATAAGCACAAATATGTAATTTGTGGCCGTAGTTTTTGGTTTTTTGATTTTTTTTTTTTTTAAACAAAAAACAATTCTTCCTTAAAGCAAATGCTGAGTTTGGGTAAATCTCTTTGGAAAATGCTCCGCTTTAGGTTTTTGCCTCCAAGAAGGGTTTTATAAGACACACCGTTTCTCCAATGCAAGAATGAGATGTGTGCATATTTCCTGAGACATATGGAATATACCATTTGTCTTGCTGAGTGAGCATGTTTAACTCAGCTGCTGAGTATCTTACAAATTCCCTACTCTTGAGTATCTTTAAGTTTTTTAAAAATCATCCTTGAAATGTTCTTAATGGCCATTCCTGAGGGGGCATTGTTCTCTTTGGCAAATCAGGAATGACATCTGGACATGCATAGCGATGGTTCTTCTTAAGTGTTCTTGCTGGTCGAGCAGCAAGCGTATTCCAATTAACAGGTTGAGAGTGTCTTAGGGCAGGCTAGAAAAAAAACGTAACTAAGCAGCTGATTCTCATTTGGCAGTGAAATTGAATACTGAATGACATCTATGCAGTTATTAGACGACTTTTGTTTCAATAACAAAGTTGTTGGTTTTCTACTAAGGGTTCTTTTAGGTTATCATCTGGGGCTGATGGGAGTAACAGTCCACCCAACTCTCCAGCCAGCTTCAGTGGACACACCACACCTTCCCAGCAGCCTGAACCCGTGGTACATTCTCTTAAGGTAACAAACTGTGTCCAACCGTCGATCCAGAATTTCAGTTGTGTCGTGGCTTGTTCGCTCTAGTCTGGTAGTCCTCACAGTCTTGTTTTAACCGTAGAGACTTTAATTTTTGAATTTTTTTTTTTTTTGCAACTATGAGTTTGAGTACTTCCGGTTGAAAAATCTCTAGTTTTATCATTTTGTTTTGAGTAATGTGATTCATATCACTCTGCATTGAAGTTGAAGTTTGATGTGCATGTATATCCATGTGTGTAAACTCTTGTTCTGGGTATTTGATGGGCAGTGTCTTTAGCATGGGTGATTTCAAAAGAGGGTCTCAAGGGTTGGCCAAAATAAGGAAGGTTACCTGAGTTTTCTTTCTTCATGCAAGTGAAGTACATGGTGCCATGACTAAAAGAAAATCTTGAACTGAAAACCTCCTCTGTCCCCCCATTAACTGGAAGTTAGGTCTTTAAAACTCTAGTTAATACCATTCCATGGAGTGTTAGAAAACAGAGGGTCTTATACATAAAGCTAGTTTTATTTTTGGTTTTTACTTCAGAACCTCCAAGTATCTGCCAAAAAGATCCAACTGAAATGTATTATTTATTTTCTTTACCAATAGTGTTTTCTAATAGATAAGCACCATAAGTAAAATTAATAATGTATTATCTAAGAGAAGAAACTGATACAGGCAATAAAAATCACCTTAACAATTAGGATGGTTCCCTGAAATTTTATCAGTTCCAAGGTATGACCCACTGTCCTTCAAATTATCTGTAATTCCTAACACGTAGCCTTGATCAAACCCTTCGGAGCTATCAGGTAGGTAGCATGCTTCAGTCCCGCCCTTGCCCTAGGAGTTTCACAGCTTTACTAAAATGGCTTTAGTTTTGGAATGATTTATCAGCAGCCTTTAAGATGCACTCTTTTGGAGTGGGCCATGCTTTCTGGGGCATGCATAAAGCAAATAACCAGATAAGAAATTCAGAATATGTATTGGATGTGATTTCAGCAGGAGATACAGCTCCCCCATGATATTTTGCTGTAACTTCCATGAAATGAGCTGCTCCTCCCAAGCATATACTGATTGCAGATGAGGGAAGGTAGCAGAACCATGCAGTTGGCCAGGGCCGTGCACTTGGCACTTCCGTCTTGGTTGGAATAACTCACCAAGTGAGGAACCAAGAGGAATTCGCATGAGATGACACAGCATAATGAGGGGCACCGCCGTGCAGCCGGTGGGGGCTGTTTTATCAACTGACCACTGTCTTGCTCTGGGCGGCAGCATTTAGATTTCGTGTAGCATGAGCAGCCTGATAAACCGGCTGTTACTTGAGGTGAACCAGACGCTAGCTATCGGGAGAGCATCTTAGAAAGAATGAGTGTCTTTAGTCCTGTACTATTAGCATCTGCACATACTCTGCTCTACTTTTTGGATTGAAGACTGCTTCTGCCCGTTGCCTTATTAAGTGGCAAGTGTAGTTTGAGTCAGATCAGCATAGTGGATAGCACTGCAATCTTTCCTCAATTTTTCATTGCACCTGTGTTCCTGTGGCTTAAAAGGGAAGGGAAGGGCAAGGAGGAGCTCTTCAATTTTCTCTGAATTTGTTCTCTAATTTTCATATAAAGTTTTTATCTTAAGAGAAAATTATGTTATAATCAGAACATGTTAAGTGTCCTCACTTGGCAGATGGGTAGTACTGAGCAACTGAAGCCTCTTTACTGGCTAAGGGGAGGCTCTTGAATACAAAATACGTTTGCTTCCATGAGTTAACTGTGTCATGAAACAGAAATATGTGCCCATGGGACATACTGACTCTGGGAAATGCATCTTAAGGATAACTCAGCCTAAAAGAAGAAATGTAGCCACTCAATGTGTTTTGTTTTCAAAAGCCCACAGATCCTAGAGCTGATTTATAACATAAAATTTCTCTGTTGTGAAAGAATTGAAACAATGGCTCAGTTTCTCATCTTCTGATAGATTTCCCCCTACCACCACCAAAATCTCTAGGCTCTAAAACAAACAAACTCTGTGGCTGTGGCTTGGGAGAAAAGTGTTATAAATCAGTGTGAGAAATTAGCCCACTTGTAATAACACCACATTTATCTTGCTTTAAAATTCATGCTATTAATTGGAGCTTCACTTCATTTAGTAGAAATTAACTGAGTTGAAGTACACTTCTCTGAGGTGCATTAGAAATTGAATTTGTAGGAAATGAGCTTGTTCCAGGAGTTAAGTTTTCTATGAATATTCACTGAGCATAGTGAGGATTTCCTCTGCCTATATAAAGAATGAACAGATTCTAATTGGAGTAGCCGGGTGACTCTTTCCTTTACTACCGTGATATCCTCCCTGAAAGTAGTAGTACCTACAGAGTAATAATGGCTAGACATTTTGAGTTAACAAAGGAATAGTTTGTGAATTAGATTATTGCAGGACTGAACTCCAGTAAATATCCATGCAAACTATCTATGAACTGGAGATGAAGGTCCCGCTTCATGCTTAAGTCATTTACTTTGGCTCAACTGTTCACTGGTGCTAGTTCTCAGGCGACGCCTTTAGGTGTGACCATCAGCATTGACCATAATAACAGAACCAAGGAGTTTAGCAATGTCACAGTTCAGTGGGGATTCTTGGAGCTTTTAGGAAAAGCATTACTTTGGGGGCTTTGTTTTCTTGGGTCTTTTTGCTTTATTACTGCTTTGGCTTATAAAAGGATATAGAGAAAAATTACACTCAAAACCAAAGTTTTCTCCCCTTTTGACCTATAGAAAGTATGGCCTGAAAACTTTAAAACCTATTTGAAGAAATATTTAGAATCCATTTAGAGATAACGTAAAAGAAGTGGAATCAGAGACCTCTAAAATTGCTTAAAAGCATCTCATGCCAACACTTTCTTTCTTTGCTCTAATGAAAGATAAAGTGTTGCTCAAGTATTTTCACTGAAAGGTGTCAGTTTTTCTCTTTGACATTATCAAAGACCCATTTTCATAGGCCTTTTCTAGGCCCTGGGAACATGTCCAGGCAAGAACTGTGATACCAGTAGCATTCATGTTCACTCGAGTTCTTATGTACATATTCCTGGGTTCTGACCGGTTTCACCTGTCAGTATCATCCCCTTTGGTCCTCTTTTCTATAGGCCATGTCTACATATCATTTGGATTATTTGGCAGATCATTAATTATATTGCTCACCTTTACAGTGGAGCAAGAATTTCTCCAAATGGTGGACATAGTCACATTATCTTAATGACCCAATTAACTAAATTCATTAATGTCTATAATAATTAGATACATTCAGTTGACTATTAGTGATACAATTGCTTTTCATGGCCATTTGAAAATCAAGTAGAATTGATCCCTTTTAAAAGATTTGTCATATATTAATCCACTCTGATATGCAGACACGGAGAAAACCAAAGGTTTTACAAAGTGGAGCTCCTTGATGGTTTAATTCATAACTAACAAGTTTTTTTCCATGTGAAATTTGCTTTTCTTTTTCAACAAATCCAGGTCTTGGATGTTCAGGAAACTATAGATCGTCAACAGGGTAAAGAGTATGAAAATGACCTTAGTGAGACAGAAAAAGCTATAGTCAGAGAAATGTGCAATGTAAGTTTAATGTGCTTTATTGTGTATTCTGTGTTGAAAGCCCCATCATAGCTTAGTTACCACTTTATGGATACCTACCTTTCAAAATGCTGGCCAAATGCCTTTATTTTTTTATATAAAAATAAAACCAATTCCCCTTGTTCTTATCTTTAGTATATTTTATTGCAGTATTAACAGCCATAAAATATTGAAGTAAGCAACAATCAGCCAATTCTGGATTCCAGAATGATCTATGAACATTTTTAAATTGTTTATTGTCTAACATTGTGGTGCTAGTTTTGAGAAATGGGTTTCTGTTTCATACTTTCAAGCAGTACCTAAAAATCAGTGTTTCAAAGCCTACGATAAAACAAAACACAGCCTTCTTCAAACTTATTTATAACCATATTTGGAAAAAAAATCATGTGATATGGGCACTTCACTGTCACATGAAGTAGTATCTTTACCTTTCAGTGCTGGATAAAAGCTCAGAAAATGGTTAAGAGGAAATATGAACATAAGAGATAGACGCACAGAAATCAGAAAACACAGTTTAAAAAAAACTGACATGCTATTTTGATGCACATCAAAAATGGGATTTGGATTTTATTAATCCCTGGATAAATTTTGAGTAATATGCACAGGTATATCATTTAATCCAAGAATTCACCAAGAGTATAATTGGTAAAGTTTGTTAAAAAGCTAAAACAACCATATTATATTAAGCACTGATTTTAACTGGCTCTATTGGACTTTGGTCCTCACATTCTTTGTCCATGAGGGTATCAAAATTGCTTAGAAATACCTTTAAGCTATTAGGACCAGATATTTTCATGTATCTACTTTCTTGAGGTATTCTTGGAATCCAGTAAATGTTTTAAGTCCCCTGGGCATTTTATATGTGCTGGGGCCACAGTTTTATTCTCCTGCTTCTTTGTGTTGTAGCTGTTTTTCTTTCCTGCATCTGTTTTCAAAAGGTCATTAGTTCCAGAAGTCATAATTTCCCCAATGCACCACTCTTCACACCTTCTGTAGCTTTTCAGCCTGTCCTTACAGTTTTCAATTTGAGTATGTCCTTCAGATCAAGTCAAATAGTTAAGCCACCACTTAAAAGAAGTCCTGTTGCTTTTCATCTCTTGACTATGGAGTAAGAAATAAAGTTCAAACATTAGGAATTCTAGAACCAGAAAGGAGCACAGAGATCATGCCACAGGTGGTTCTCCAAAGAGAAGTACAACAGGATCCTTTGTAATTCAGGTGGTAGGGTTTCATCCCAGCCCCTGGGCAGTTTGGAGAAGGAGCTCTGGGTATGATCCCCACAGTTGCATTTTGTGTTTGAGGAAGATAAAATCCCAAAATAAAGTTGCTCTCTCGAATTGTTCTCTAATGAACAATAAGTCAGGACTATCCCCAGATGTCCTCTGAGTGCCAGCAATCGCCACTTTCCCAAGTGGGGTATATCTGGGGACTTGCACTTTCTTTCCCCAAGAATGAAAGCAGTGCATCTTCCAGAAGGGACCCTCTCTACTTTTCATAATTCCTGAAGTTCTGTAAAAAATACATGTCAGGATTGCTTGTTTTCTTGACTTTTTGTTTTAGATAGGAGACTTCCAGACATTAGATAATTCATTTCTTAGTCATAGAATAAACGGACTGAGCCTCGATTAGTTCGTGTTTATCTTTTTGTTGGCCTGTATTTCCAAAAGTGCTTTAGAAGACCATATGCAGTGGCAGTGGTGGTTTTCCCTGTAGAAAATATTTTCAGGAAGCCAAAAGCTTGCCCTCCTTGTTTGCCTTTAGCAGTTCCTGTCTACTTTTGTCCTTGATTCCCAAAGTTTGATGAAAAAACGCAAGCCAACACAAATCTGATGACTAGCACTCTTACATTTGGAAACTCTTTAAAAGCTAAGAGAAAAAGGTGTTGATTTAAAATGTTTTTGTCACTATTATAAATTATATGACCCTCGAACACTCATAGTGCATACTGGAGAATAAAGAGAAAAACAGATTGTGAGCAATTTTAACAGGTAAGTAATTTCTTAGAACCTAGCTAAGGTTCTTAAACCTAGTGAAGGAACTATGTGCTTTATATAATAATGTCACAGAAATACAAAGTCTTCTTATAGTGTGAGGTCAGGTCGAAGACTCAACTAGAACTTAGATTAGTAAGTTTTGCCTCTGTTTCTATTGTTCCTCGTGGAGATCAGTTGTCAACATCTATACAAAGAAGTGACTGTTAGCATCATGTTGATTAGTAAGATATACTTTTATTCTCTTTCCAAACTGTATCACAAAAATAGATTTAATGGTTTCTTACAGTGCAATATATTCATTTCTTTGGTTTGACTCTTACAAATTCCCTAAGAGCTGAAAAATTGTCTGTTTGATTCAGACACCCACCTAGTCTTGCTTTTAGTTAACAAGTCCCCACTCTGCGTCCTCCTTAGTATCATTGGCTCATTTCAGAGTTTTGCCTTCTTGGACTCTCCACCACATGGTAATTTCAGGGTTAAGGCCCATGGCATCCTACAGTTGAAAACTTGGGGAGCACTAGCACTTTGGAGTTGTAACCACCTAATGCTTTGTGTCAGTGCTCCTGGAGGTCTTTGGCTTAGCAGCAGAGGATACAGCGAGACATTCAAAGCACTGCTGTCAGCGGTGTTTGTGTGTACCATGGAAGGGCTAGAAAAGGCAAGTCCGTAGCATCCCTTGGCTCTCTGGTTCAATGTTTGCTCCTTTTCACTGTCTATTAAGAAATGAGACTTTCCCTAACTCTTGTGGGCAGGTTGAGCCCTCGATTGCTAATCATCTCCTACTATTTAAGGACCATCAGTATACTCCTCTTCCAATAGGACAGCTCATTTCTACCACATAGTTGTGTCCGCTAAAATTGGCTTAGAAATGAAGGTAGAAGACTGTATTCTTATGTGTAACAATGACTTGTATTGGGTTTCCCTAAAGTATCTGCTCTATTTAAAATAAATGTGAAAAAAAAAAAGAGAGAGAAACCGTCTTTCAATAGTGAACCAACTGGTTTTGTGTTCATGTTAGAGCTATATAAATTTTTGGGAATGAATCAGTCTGAAAATAATCTTTATAGTGATTTAAGGAGGGCTATGACCGTTAATTGGGGGAAGGGAGTACATTTTTCACTTAGCATATTGGTATATCATCGGTGAATTCAGGGGTTTTACTTTGGTTTCTTAATCTCACCTTTTGATATCGTCTTTCTAAAATGACCCAGTTTTTGACATATTGTATCTATTTGGTGATTCTTGAATGTATTCTTAGTATTATCCCTGCATTTGTATGCTCTCTGCTTTGATAATCTGAGAGAGTGTACTATTTGGTAGCTAAGATTTATGACCAAGGGGGCCACCCCCTACTCTGTAGGGACAACCAGGGAAATTTACTAGTGGCCTAAGGCTAGTAGCTCAAGGCTTAAAATAGCTCAAGAACAAAAACTGCCTTTCCTTGGTGCAGTAAACATTTTGGGATCCCTAGTTCAAGATGTAGGATTTAGAAACCAGGGTAATTTTGCTCATGTGTTATTAGTTATGGCTATCCAGAATTATACTAGGAGCTTTAAAAATACAGATGACCATGCCTCCCCTCTACCAGTGCAGTCAATCTGAGAGTGGGACTTACTGTGTAAGCTTCAAGTGCACAGTGTACAGCTGGAGTTGAGGACCACCCAGGTACCTAGAGTAAGTTGGCATATCATTCTTTAATTTCAACCGTCATTGCCGACAAAGCATAGTAGTTCCCTCTACTGAGCAGCTCTTGTGATTTAGAAACTTCCGTCACATTTCACTGTGTTTGAGCTCATTCATGGAGATATTTTGTCTCATCACATTTCTCTTTGCCCCCTCATAGATCCCCATTTAAAAACCACAACTCTTTGTGGAGGGGCAATTATGACCCTTATTTTTACTTACTTACTTACTTAATTTTACTTTCTTAAGGTTGTGTGGAGGAAACTTGGAGATGCTGCAGGTTCCTGTCCTGGGATTAGGCAACATTTGTCTGGAAACCAGTACAAAGGACCGATGTGAAAGGCAGTCTTTCAAACAAGAGATCACCACTGCCAGAGAGAGATAAAAGAAGAAAGAAGTGGGTTTCCACAAACCTGGACTCATTGAATAACCTGGAGTGATTGTACATTGCACATATTTTCCCTCTAAAACCTTTAGTATTACTGACGCTGTATTTCATCTCTCATTTCCATGTCCACAACAGCTCATCTCAAGTCAATTTCAGAGAGCTTTGAAAATTACCATTTGGGTACCAGTATTTTCATTAGAACTAAAATGTTTTTGACTCCTCAGATCTAAGATTGTCACTGGGAAACCTGCATGATTGGAAGAATCCAATTTGGTGGAGTTGACTCATTGCACAGAACGGTGGGACTTTTTGACCATACTGTGTTAAGGAAAAGGTGTCTTCCAGCTTTCCAAGTTTGAGAGGCACCGGTTTCTTCTGTTATAGTCAACAATTACGAATTCCTGGTGCATAATAAATTTGGATGTAAGATAAGGTTTCTGGGATATTTGTTTTGACTTTTGAGGTGCTAAAAATACTACATAAATTCTCTTTACCAGCTAGAAGCGTAGCAAGACTCTGTAGAGTGCTTATCAGAGAGTACCATTTATTTTAAGGGATCAGGATAAATATAGCTTTTCTTTTAATCTTGCTGTATTCATGAAGACACATCTTGGGGACATACCAACTTCCATCTTCATTCAGTGTATCCATTGATGTTAATATTAATTCCAATTAAAGAACAAGCAAACATAATTTTTCTAAGTGTTTCCAGCTGTGAGATGTCAATTTCTACAATTTAGTTTCTAGATCTGCTGTTATATTTAATAAACTTTATGTAAACTTTATTGTACCGCATTTATGAAAAAAGCTTTCTTTGCCTACAGCAGCTAACAGTTTTATGAAACTGACGCATGACCTTCATTGAGGCTAAAAGCTCTTGTTCAGATTGCTTGAGGTTTGAAAACGAGGTGTGCTAGCTTTGCTTAGTTTCTTATTTTTGGTATATATATACATATATACACATAATATTAGACTGTGTGTATTGGAAATGCTATGATAGGTATTGTGTTTTTTCAGATGCAATGATAGTTTCTTGTATGAATGTGCAAGAGGCCTGTGACAGAATGCTAAGTTTTTATTGTAGTTTACAATTATAAAAGTAGGAATGCAACAATTCCCAGTTTTTAGATTTCTTCTAAATTACTCAGATTGGCTTCATAGCATATATTCACTGTTGCTGTTGTTTTTAAATGGACTCATTACAGTGTATTAATTGTTATTGGTGAAGAAATGTGAAGGAATTTCGTTACACGTCTTAAAATGTTACTGTGATGAAAAAACAGCCCTGTTTTCTGAAAATATTTATAAATTAATTTACTATAGAATTATCTAATTATTGTAATTGGGTTACCAGTTAAGCTCATCTTTCTTTTGAAATGTTATATTATTACTCTGTAAAAGAAAATTGCTTGCTATATTTACACTTTCTCTTGTAGAAAAGCTTTCATCCTTAAATTGTTGTATTCCTACGCTCTGAAGACATTTAAAACAAGTTTTTGTGCCTGCAGTAGACACTGCAGAAAGCTAATACAAGGAACACTGGTCTTTTGACAAAATACTTATGTAAATTTTGATACTGTATTAAAACTATTTTTTTAAAGTTCTGCATAAGATTGAGTATCAAGTATATGTGTACATCTTAGCAATGGTAATAAATTATTTAATCTCAGTGTTTTTTTTCCTTCAAAATGCTTTTCCTACATTGAGTAGATTTCTAATAGTCACTAAGTATCACAATGTTCCTGTATGCTAGTATTAACGATGGTAATATGGTTGATTCCATATTATGGAATAATTCCATAATATGGATGATTTTTTATCTTAAATATAAAACAAAGGAATCTTTTAAAATATGTTCAAAATGAGGGATTTAATATTCAGGTTACTCAGTTCACACTGTTCTCTATTATAATGTAGTTAAAAATTTAGAATTGTATTTAAGAATATTTAAAAATCAGTGTTATAAAATCTTTCACTTGTTATAATTCACATAGATTGAATTGAATTCAGTTATTGTTAAAACCATCAATAGGAGGAAATATACTAAGGGGAGATATTGCAGAGTGGAAAACTTGGCCTCAATGCTGAAGACCAAGACCTAAATTGGCAAATGCACACACACACATGCTCAGAGAACACACTAGGAAACCACTGAGAAGACAGGAAAGGGCTTCCTACACTGAGCATTAGCCCCAACTTTAACTGACGTAATAGATAGCCCATGACCTGAATCTTGCTTTTACCTAATATGTTTATCAATAAAAATATGTGGCATCATTCTGTGACCAGTTTATGATCTCCTCTTTTTCTCTGGAACAAAGGTTAATCTATACGTCTTGGCAGAATATTATTACTGGCCTTGAAGCTGACAGACTGACAATCATAATCTAAGCTTTTCAAATGAATGCCTTTTACGTTTTCACCATATGCTCAAGGCCCAATAGAAAATTCAGAACGGATGTGACATCCAGTAATATATCACCGGATGTGAGTGTGTCATACATCACAATGGCTGGAGCCAACATAACGTATGCTTTACTAAGTCCAGCACTGAAGAAAGGCTTTTTAGCTTAGCAAAGCAGACTTTGGACAGCAAGTTCAGCATTTGACTCTGTAATTAGTGCTATGAGTTCAGACAACTTAACCTTGCTGAGACTCTGTCCTAAAATGCTGAAAAGAGAGAACATCTATCTCATTGCCTTGTTGTAAGGTTCTCTAGAGTCTCCATAGTTCCAAAGCTTATGGTCTTGACAGTCCACAAGAAGCAATGATGAGACCTCCAAGACATAGGAGCCTAGACCCATGAGTTGCGGCAGTGTTATACCATTAGGCTAGGAGGGAATCACATCAACATGAAAGGTCTATTAACCACATAAAGAGATTTTAGCTGCACAGTTCACACTTTCAAGCTCTGTTTTCTGAGATCATCCAGCCTATATATCCTCAGGCCTTATTCTGGCCAATCACAGATGGTCATGGTAGAAATGGAGAGAGAGAAGGGATAATGGTCTGATTCTCATAGGAATGATTCAGTCTGAAAAACAATTTCCACAACTACTTAATTCTGTATTTTTCATATCACTGAAAACACTGAGAATAAAGTCTTTCACTTCAAAATGGTGGAATATCGGCGATAGCTCCCTCCTCTTGTCTTAAACTCCAAAAATGATAGAAGAGTTATTTAGTTTATAATCTCACAAGAACATAACAAATAGTGTATTCTGTGAACCAACAATTAAGATAAATTCTTGGGAAATGAAAGAAACAATATCCAGCTGAAACAATGGATTCATTATTCCAAGTACATGATGGAAGGTATTGTTGATAATAGAATGGCTGCAAGGCTACTCCAAATTAGGCAGACTTTGAACCTGCATTGCATGGGCTTCTGGGGCAACCAACAGTAGGTAGGCATTTTGATTCCTGCATATAGTCACTCCCTCCTTGGGTCAGATAGAGAACAAAGGATAATTTCTCCTAGGCCGGAGCAGAGAAGCAGAGTAAGGATATGTTGATTTGGAGGCACAGGGCAAAGTCTTTCGTTTGTTAAACGAGAGGAAAAGGACCCTCTGTGCCCAGATCATTAGGTACTGACACAGCCTGCCTAGAAGTTTGTCCCACTGTCCCCTACACTCAGGGTTAGGAATCTCCCAAACACAACATCCTGAGCCATTTCTTCAATCAAGTTGTGTGGTGAACAGCATGTTAATGAGGAAATATCCATACTAAGATGGGTATGCAACCAAGTATCACCCAATATTGGCAGGAAGCCATAACTATGAATCAGAAACACACAACTTAATGAAAATATACCAAGGAAAAGAATTACAGTTAGGAGAATTTCACAACTATGATCAGTATTCTCAAAAAAAGATAAATACTGCATTCATTATAATGAATTAATTTCACATCCTGAGAATGTTACCATGAAAAACTCAGTACATTGGCTGTACAGTAGAAAGGACACTGCTGAGAGCAGTTCAGCAGGCTTGAAGCCAAGAAATTTTGCCAGAATTTAGTAGATTTTTAAAAGTCTGAAAGTTAAGAGAAATGGCTACTATTGTTCCCATAGTGCTTTCCCTTACTTCCTCTATGTTTTCCTTTATTCTTCCATCCTTCTCTTCAGAGCTGTTTTTTAATTGCCTTATTTTAATTTTTTTAAAAAGATTTTATTTATTTATTTAACAGAGAGAGAGCAAGAGAAGGAACACAAGCAGGGGGAGTGGGCGAGGGAGAAGCAGGCTTCCCGCCAAGCAGGGAACCCGATACCAGGCTCAATCCCAGGACTCTGGGATCACGACCTGAGCCAAAGGCAGACACTTAATGACCTTATTTTAGGTCTTAATGTCATAAGGCTATCTGAAAACCTTTTGAAAGTAACAATAAAACATACACGACGTATAGTCTCATTGAGATTTAAGAATGTCCCTTTAAAACACAAGATCCTCTTATTTTTACAGTAGGGTTTTTTATAGGTTCCATGCCTAAGTTATAATTCCATCTGGTCTCATTACCAAGAAGACTGTCCCTTTCCCATTCTAGGACCCTTAGTTTTCTAGATCCTGTTCTGAAGTGATAGCATACAATATACAACATCATAATGTCCATGGAAACAGATTCATATGCTAATCGGGAATGCAATTTATAGAAGCAGAAAGTATCTGAAATTGGCCTTTGATTCCATGGATTCGTTATTGGGTTTGGGCCAAGATGCATGAGCTTACAATGGCATTTCAGATAGGCCTTATTTAAAAAAAGCTTTCCCTTTGTAGTAATCTAGGTTAGGTAGGAAATGGATTTCTGACAGACCAAGTAACAGTATCTAAGGTATTTTTTTTTTAAACCATCACCATTTCCCAGGCTCAGTCCAACCCCTGTATTTAAACAATGAACACACTGATTGGTTACCCAGGATTCATTTTTCTTTTCCTCCTAAGAGAGCCCTCCTTTGTTTTAGAAACATATCCCTCCTCTACATTGTTCAAGTGAATCCAGAGAAGTAATTTCCAGTTCCAGAGCTGAATCTTGATTAATGCCTAGACTCAAAGCTGGCCTTTGTAGGCTCATCCTACATGCTAATATTTGGCTCAAGAAGCCAATCAACACATGGCATTAAGCCAATCAACACATGGCATTCCTGTGGTCCAATGTGGCTATAAGATCTAACAAGGCTCATTTAAACTCTTGGAAGAAATTCTACTGGATGGGTGGGGGGAGGTTTTTTCCTGTCTAGTGTGGGATGTGCTAAGAGTTTTCTGTTGCCTATGGTCACATGGGCTGCCATTAGAAAAGTCATCCTGAGCATATAGGAAAAGGTAGAGCCAAGAGAATAGTGGAGAAAAGTGGCCTGAAACACTGATTATACCTTGTCTTGGGTCCACTCTGATTTTGGACTCCCAAATAGATTCATTTTTCCTTATTGTTGTAAACTAGTTTGATTTAGGATTTTGTTACAGACTGCCCAAAATCTTACTCAATAAAATTATATACTTCATGTGCCATGGCTTGGATATATGGTCTCCTAGTACAGCAAATTGGAAGATGCAATAGCTTTATTTTATTGAAATAAACAGTGTGTCTAAACAAGTGATTCCTTTAACCACTGTTAAAAAAAAAAGATTCTATATTCTCTTTATGTAATAAAATAAAAAGAAATTAGCAAATGGGGCTTCAAGTCCTTCCTCATTCCTTAGGTTTATTTTCCATCTACTTTTCCTGACCCCTCCCCTCATCCTCCAGTCCATCTGGGAAACAAGGTAAAAAGTGCTGAGGCAAAATCTCAATAGTAAGGGAAGACTGCCCAGTCTTATATATCATGACCTTTGAAATGTGACCCTTATCACCATCTATTTGATGAGTATTTGTACATGGTACTCGGTTTCTCTAGTCCCCTAATAATGGCAGCCTGGTTTGCATGGCAGCAGGGGAAATCTTGGGTTAGACCAGATACAGTGTCCACACAAACCAGGACATATTTATAACCCTTGCCCAGAGGAAAGAGTCATTATAATCAATCTACTGATCCCTCACCAGTTGGGAACTCAGGTGGATGGACTCAGATTCTTTTGGTAGTTGCCTTGAGGATCATTTAGAACATATTTATTGTGTTAGTCCATAAACCCAGTCAGTGTATTTCAAGGGTAATCTGGCATCCTTGGGAATGTGCCTTCCCATCAGGCTGCTATGGTGGACATTTTTCCTCTGTACCGAGTCTGCTCTGTCTACTGAAGGATCAGTTGCTAGGGTTCATACTTGGGCTAAGGCATCAGTTTCCTGACTGCCAAGAACTGTCAGTGCCTTGTGAACCAGGACATGGAAGGCACCGAAGACTGCCTTAGGCTTTTACAGGCCAGCCCAAATGTCTTTCCATCTATCCTGACTCCACAAAGGCTTAATCATGAACATCTATCCCTTAGTATATATTTCATTGTCCAAGCCATAGGGTTCATCATTTAGAATAGCCCACCTGTCAAAGCCAAGGGTTAATGGATAGGGCTCATGAGTGATCATTAGCCAAGTAGTTCTGCATTCGGCCCACTGCATCCCTGTTTCCTCCAGATGGTATCAGTATTGGGAAGATGAGTAATGTAGTCCATAGGAGCAAGTTGCCCCAACTGGACCCATCTGTAGACCCTTATGAGGCATGAGTTGGAATTTCCCCCACTCCCTCTGTACAGGCCACAAAGGCCCCCCATAGGAATTGGAGTGTGGGCATTTACAGGCTCTACTGACACCAGCATTTCTAAAGACAGTAAGCTGGCAAACGTGGTGTTCCTCTGCATGCCATTTAGTCAAAATGGGGTTTGAGCCACAGGAGAGGTGAGTGGATGAAACATTCTCAATCCACACGTTGATCCAAATGGAAGATCTTACCATGACTGGCTGTTCCTTTTTGAGCAGCTCTACCGAAGGACTGCACATGGCGAGGAGCTATTGCTCTATGGCATTGATCAGGCTTCTGCCCCCTTCCAAAGAGGACTAAAATTCTAAGGGTACTCTCCCCTTCTGTTGTCTCTGCCACAGCCATGCACCTGTATTTTTTTGAGTCACGGATACATCTAACTCAGAGGGTGACCCTGCTTGGGATGCCCAGAGCTTTAATCTGCTTCCAAGTATTTTTGCCTTCTCAAAGTTGGCTTGCTATTTTGATCCCCCATCCCACCTGTGCCCTTTCTTTGCCAGAGAGTAGAAGGATAAAAAGATACTGTTCTAAGTGGAAAATAGAAGTTCTCCAAAGCACCCAAATCCTATAATAGCCTGTACTTTTTCCATGTTGAGGTTGGATAAACTATAACTTATCAACATGTAAAGGATGAAATGAAATTGGGTAATTCATGGCAAGGGAGGTTTTTAAAATGGAACCAGGGGACCCTTAAGGAGATGGGTCTTATGCAAGTCTTCACTGGAGAAACCATGAGTTTTTAAAAAGGGCCAAACCTCTGCTCAGCGGGGAGCCTGCTTCCTCCTCTCTCCCTGCCTGTTTCTCTGGCTACTTATAATCTCTATCAAATAAATAAATAAAATCTTAAAAAAAAAAAGGCCAAACTATGATATTCCAGAGACCCATGCATATACAATATCTGCAACTTGCCACAGTAGGAGACCTTGCTTAGTGACTGTCTTAGCAACATATTCAGTCAAGATTATGTTCAGCCAAGATTAGTTTTCTGTCACCAGTATCAGTCAAAATTCTTTGTAAATAAGATATACAAGGAAATCCAAGAAAAATGGCAGAGTAGAAGGATCCTGAGCTCACCTAGTTTGATAAACATAGTGAAGCAATAACTATACCCATTACAACTAGCTCTTAAGATGACCTGAAAACTGGCAGAACAGATCTGCCACAACTAGTCAAAAAAAAAAAAGGCCACATCAACAGGGGCGGGGAGGGGGGGCAGAGACATGGTCAAAAACCAAACCCCCAGAACAACTAATCTCAAATGGGAGGGACTTCATGAGCATGGAGGCACAAGGGGATCAGACCCCCATATCTGCCCTGGGGACCTACAGTAGGAAAATGAATCCCTATAAGATCTGGTTTGAAAATCAGCAGGGCTTAAATCTAGGACAGCCTAAAGGATTACAGGAAACTTAGTCCCTACCCTTAAAGGGCCAACACACAAAAATAACTTGGCCTGAGACACAGTATAGCAGCCACAGATTGAAAACCACCTGTGGTATACATCATGAAGGATATTTGACAAATCTTAGGATGTGTGCTGGAGGGCAGGGATTGGCAGAACCTGATAGGCACCACTTTTCTTGCCCTCCAGATATCAGCTATCCAGCATACATATCTGGACTCTTTCACGAACCAGTTCAAACACTATTTAACATGCTAGCACCCCCCATGTCCTAGCCTGATGTTTCTCTGAAGATCCTCCCCACACAACAAGCCCATCTGGAAAGGCACAGCTCAAAATCAGCTCCTGCCCCATTAGACCTGGCAGCCAGCCCTGGCAGAATGGTGCCATTCCAGCAGGGGAAATAACTCCCCACACCAGTATGCCTGCATTTCCCATAGCTGAGCCTCCTAGAATGCTGCGTTGAGAGAAAATCTTGCCCTTTGGTGTACCACAGTTGTCCCAGCAGCTAAATGTGGACAGCCAGGGTCAATTACAGCCCTGTCCACCAGGAAGTCTGTGGAGGCTGCAGCTAGGCCTCTCAACAAAACAGTCATCAAGCCTTGCTCAGTATGCCTAGAGCAAGTAAAGATCATTGCAGACAGCTGGGCTGAGGGCCAGTCCAAACCACCAGCATGCCCATAGCAATTGTGCCACAACAGGAGGGAGCATACAACCTACTCAGGAGTGGTGTTTGGGACACCTGGTTTTGGTGACCAAGGGGGTTTGCACTAAAGGGCACCACAGGACCTCTTCTATACCACACCATTATTTTCAAGACCAGGAGACACAGTTATCTACCTAATACACAGAAACACGGGGGGTTAGGTGAAATGAAGAGAGAGAGGAATATGTCCCAAATGAAAGAACAAAACAAAAATCACAAGAAAGAGCTAAGTGAAATGGAGATAAGCAATATGCCTGATAAAAATTTCACAATAATGGCCATAAATCTACTCACCAGACTTAAGGAAAGAGTAGATAAACTCAGTGAGAACTTCAACAGGAGATAGGGGGGAGAAAAAAAATATATATATATATGTCTATATATGTGTGTGTATGTGTGTATATATATAAATTTATATTATATATATTATTTTATATATAATTATATATATTATATATTTATATAATTTTATATAATTCATACAAAATTAAATTATTTTATTAATT
>PISX010013616.1:0-55632 GCA_004024625.1 Mellivora capensis | reverse complement strand
CTGATATGTGGAATTTGCAAAAACAAAACAGAGGTTCCTAGGGGAAGATAAGAAAAAATAAAACAAGACAAAACTAGAGGGGGAGATAAACCATAAGAGACTCTTAATCATAGGAAACTGAGGGTTGCTGGAGGGAAGGGGGGAAGGGGGTGGGGTTTTGGAGTGATGGACATTGAGGCAGGCATGGGATGTAATGAGCTTGTAGTATTATATAAGACTGATGAATCACAGGCCTGTACCTCTGAAACCAGTAATACATTATATGTTAATTAATTCAATTTAAATAACAAAATGTTAAAAAAAAAAAGAAGGACATCTTGACGCATGCTACAATGCAGATAAACCTTGAAGACATTATGCTGAGGGAAATAAGCCAGTCATAAAAGGGCCATATGATTCCACATATAGGAGGTCCCTAGATTCATAAAGACAGAAAGCAAAATGGTGGTTTCCAAGGGCTGGATTAAAGGGCTAATGAATAGTTATTGTTCAATGGGTACAGTTTCCATTAGGGAGAAGGAAAACTCTGGAGATGGATTGTGTTGATGATGGGGCAACAATGTGACTGTAATTGAAATGATAAATCTTATGTATATTTTATTACAAGAAAAAAAATTTTTAACAATTCTATAAATAAATAAATAAAATAAGCAGGGGCTCTGAATAGTCCTTTTTCCACAAAAGACATACAGATGGCTAACAGACATATGCAAAGATGCTCAACAGCACTAGCCAGGATGGAAATGCAAATCAAAACCACAATGAGGTATTACCCCACACCAGTCAGAATGGCTAGTATCAAAATGACAAGAAATAACAAGTTTTGGGAAGGATGTAGTGAAAAGGAAACCCTCATGCACTGTTGGTGGGGATGTGAATTGGCACAACCACAATATGGAAGTTGCTCAAAATTAAAAACAACAATGACAACAGTCATATGATTCAGTAATTCTACTGCTGGGTATACACCAGAAGAAAATGAAAACACTAATTCAAAAAAATACAAGCACCTTTATGTTTATTGAAGCATTATTTACAATAGCAAAGATATGGAAGTGACCTTCAACAGAAGATAGTGAAAATATGTAAGTGCCATCAACAGAGGGATAGATAAAGAAGTGATATATATAATGAATATATTTGAATATATCTTCAGATATACATTAAACACATGTATATCTGAAGATATATTCATATTAAGTATATATGAATATAAAATGCAATATATGTATAATTATATGTGCACAATGTGTATGTGTATACACACACAATAGAATATTACTCAGCCATAAAAATGAAATTCTGCCATTCTCAATAACATGGATGGGCCTAGAGCATATTATGCTAAGTGAAATAAGTCAGACAGAAATAGACAAATAGTACATAATTTCACTTATATGTGGAACCTAAAAAACAAATGAGCAAATAAAAAACAAACAACCAGACTCAGAAACTCATAAATACAGAGAACAAACTGGTGGTTACCAGAGGAGAGGGGGTTGTGGGGATGGGTAGAATAGGTGAAGAGGATTACGAGATACAAACTTCTAGTTATAAAATAAGTAAGTCATGAGGATATAAAGTACAGCATAGGGAATATAATTAGTAGTAATAACTTTGTATGGTGACAGATGGTAATTACACTTATTGTGGTGAGCATTTTGTATTGTATATAATTGTCAAATCACTATTTTATAGACCTGAAACTAATATAATATTGGATGTCAGCTATACTTCAATTTAAAAAAAAAGAACTCTGGCTACCTCAAAAAGCAGTGCATATCTGGTAAAGTGATAAGCACAAAATTTTTGCTTGTGGACACCCTTGATCTGATGTGGGGCAAAGAGATAGATATTATGTATTTTTTATATTTTCTCATATGATAAAACTTGACTATGCTTTGAAGGGTAGGAATTTCTTTATACAGTTCAAAATTCCCTTAAATTCAGGTGTTTTTAGGGGCGCCTCAGTGGCTCAGTGGGTTAAAGCCTCTGCCTTCGGCTCAGGTCATGATTCCAGAGTCCTGAGATCAAGCCCCCCATCATCGGGCTCTCTGCTCAGTGGGGAGCCTGCTTCCTCCCTCCCTCTCTCTGCCTGCCTCTCTGCCTACTTGTGATCTCTGTCTGTCAAATAAATAAAATCTTTAAAAAGAAAAAATTCTGGTGTTTTTATGTTCTCAGATCCAGTTTTGGCTGATGTGTGGCATTTTCATCTCAGTTGCTTTTATATTACGAATGAGAACTAAAGGCAGTTTCCCTTGCCAAAAACAAGAATCTGTCGAAATGTCAAAATTTTGAGGAATTCACCATTAAATTACAGCTCTGCTCAATAACCACAGTAAACCAAAAGTCGCTAAAGCACAAGGGATTTTCACTGAGAGTGAGCTCAGAACCAGGAGAGATTTGAGTCAAAGAGGATGAACAGAACCATTGTGGTGGGGGAGTGCAAAAATTCTTAGTGCCTGAATAAAGAACTGAATATGCTTTGCTTTGATTTTCTATACCATATTCGTGCATACGCAAACCTATTTGGAAATAGAAAAGATTTTGAAGCCAAACAACCAGCTATTTTTTTATTTTTTATTTTTTTATTTTTTTAAAGATTTTATTTATTTGTTTGTCAGAGAGAGAGGGAGAGAGAGTGAGCGAGCACAGGCAGACAGAGTGGCAGGCAGAGGCAGAGGGAGAAGCAGGCTCCCTGCCGAGCAAGGAGCCCAATGCGGGACTCAATCCCAGGACGCTGGGAACATGACCTGAGCCGAAGGCAGCTGCTTAACCAACTGAGCCACCCAGGCGTCCCAACCAGCTATTTTTTAAAACATATGACTTAATTAAATTGAGCCTGTTGTTTTCAATACAATAAAGTGTTTAAATCCAATCATTTAAAAATAAGAATTTATATACATGGTGAGGTTTGAGAATATAGTACTATATCAGTTCCTGAATCAAAGAAAATTGGTGCAAGTCTAGATTTGAAAACAACCACTTTTCTTTAATTAGACTTCCTCTACATTTTTCTTAGCCTTTGTGTGTGTGTGAGTGTGTGTGTGTTTCCTTTTGACAGTTTAGAGCATCAAGGTCAGAATGTCAGGAATGAAGCAGATAACAAAAAGAACATGCAGTAGAGGCTCAAAAGAAAATGTTTGTTCAATATTTGCAACTGACTAAAAGGGAAAAATATTGAAGTACATTGATTATCCAAGCATTCAAGGCACTAAGTAGATTAGAGGGTTTGCTGCTGCTTATGAAACTGAGACATTTCCCAGAAACATCAAGCTATTCTTTGCACTGTCTCATAGCAGCTTGTCATTCTACAACTAATGTGAAAATATGGCATTGCAAGGCTTATGAAATATATATATTTTTATTGACTCTGCTTTCAAGTTCAGGCTTACATTTTCCATCCAGGAATAAATAATTTACAGAATTAATTTTTCATTATAACTTTCTCACAGCTTGTGAATTAGAAATGTTCTGACACTAAACGTGAATGTAAATTGAACATATTTCTGTGTAGGAATTCTAGGGAGTAGTTAATCATAGAGTTGGGCTGTTTCAGAGTTGCCAAATATATCTGTGTAGTCAGTTTCAATATATTTGGACCTGAATTGTATAGAGAACCTTTAAGAGCAGAACTCAAACAGCCTTATTTGTTCTGGTAATGAATGAATCACTGTAATATATAAGCCTCCCAAACGAAAACTCATTAGCAGGGTTAACTGCTAAACAATTATTTGCAGTGTATACTGCAAGTTAGTTAGCTTGGACTCAGAAGACCAAAGCTTGAAATAAATTAGTCTGAGCCTAATAGTAATAGGACTAAGAATTTTAATAAAAATAGAAGCCCCCATTGGTAATATTCACATTATGGCCACTAACATTCAATGAAGTCTGATATGTTATTATTGAGACACGAATTAGAAGGTGACTTAATATGTCAAGGCAAATGATACTTCAACATTTAAGTATATTTGTTAGTGCTTATTAGGTAGCAGACATTGTTCTAGGTGCTAGAGATTCATCAGTGAACAAAACAGACAAAAGTCCGTGCTCATGTGCAGTTTACATTCTAGTGAGAGAAGAAAGGCTACAAACAATAAACATAGTAAGTATGTATATCATATAGTACATTAGAAGGTGGCAGATGATATGAAACAAAACAGATGGGTTAAGAGGGATCAGGAGTGTTTCTAATTTTAGATGAGGAAGTCAAGGTGGGCTTTACTGGGAAGATGACTGGGAAGTAAGATTTGAAGGAGGAGAGAGAGTGAACTGTGAATATAGTTGGGAAGAGAGCATCTTAGACAGAAAAGCTGGTGCAATAGCCCTGAGGCAGGAGCATGCATGAAGATATGAGGACAGGAAGGCCAATGTGTCTGGAACAGAAGGAGCAAGTTAGGACAATAGTAGTAGAAGGGATTTAGGTAGATTCATAAGTAATTGTCTTACTTAGGCCCCATAGGTCAGGAGAAGGACATAAGCTTTAATTCTGACTTCTATTTTAACAACATTTCCTTGGTTGCTATGTTGAAAAAGGACTGTAAGGGGCAAGGCATAAATAGGGAGATCTCTTAGGAGGTGATTACAATAATCCAGGTGGTTAGTGGTTCAGACCAGGGAGGTGGTAAGGGTCTGGATATATTTTGAAGGTACAGGCAACAAGATTTCCTGATGGATGTGATGGGGCATATGAAAAACCGGCAAGGTATTTAAATTTAACAAGTGTGAGTTATTAACTGAAATGGGGAAGACTATAGGTGGTACAGGTTTGTAGAGGGAAATTAGTTCCGTTTTGGACATTTAAAATTTGAGAAGTCTTTTAGTGGAAATAGTAAATAGGAAGTTGCTAAACTAACCTGGAGTCCAGGGAAAAGGGGAGAGTTGAAGGAAGAAATTTGGGATTTTTCAGCATACGGATTACATCTAAAGCCATGAGTTGACAAAATCACCAAGGGAGCGAATAAAGCCAAAGAAGAAACAAATTCTAAGAACTACACTTGGGGAGCTCCTAATAGCACTCTTTAGAGCATTATTTATAAGAAAATATAAACGGTAAATTTTGTTGAAAAGTAGCCAGTGAGGTTACAGGAAAACCATGACAGCATGCTATTGGGGTAACCAAGAGAAGAAGTGTTTCCAAGAGAAGAAAGTAGTCAACTTTAACAAATGCTATTCATTGACTAAGTAAAATTAGTATTGAAAATTGTCTGCTGGATTTAACAATGACTATGACAAGGACAATTTCTGTGGCATAGTGGAAATGAAAATACCTCACTGGAGTAAGTTTAAGAAAGAATTGGAGAAGAGGCATTAAAAACAGAAATTATATACAAACCTTTTGAGTTTTACTATAAAGGGGAGTAGAAAAATGTGATAGCTGGAGTGGGAAGAGAGAACAAGAGATTTTAAGATGAGAGAAATAATATTTATTTCCTAATGCCAATGGCCCAGTGGAGAGGATAAAACTTATGTTTCATGACAGAGAGGAGAGGGGCACCTGGGTGGCTCAGCTAGTTAAGCATCTACTTTTGGTTCAGTTTATGACCCCAGGGTCCTAGGATCGAGTCTGGAAACAGGCTCCTTGCTCCATGGGGAACCTGCTCCTTCCTCTGCCTGCTGTTCCCCTACTTATGTTTTCTCTCTCTGATGAATAAATAAATTTTTAAAAAGAGAGAGAGGATAAAACTGTTGGAACTATGTTCTTGAGTAAACAAGAGATGGGATCTAGTGTCCACCTGGGATGTTGACCTTATTTAAAAGCATTCACAGTTAACCGGTTAATCTACCATGATGGAGAAGGAAACAAAATCTGTGGGTAAAGATGATGATGGACGGCTAGATGTGCTTGTAGTCGTCTGTGGAAAGTTCACTTTTGGATGCTTTTATTTCTCTCATTTAAATATTAAGGAAGATCTTCAACTGAAAGTGAAGATGAGGAAAAGGTGCTAAAGATTTGAAGAAAGGAGAGAGAGAAGGTATGAAACTGTTACCTAAGAGAGTGGGAGAAGGAATGGACTAGGCAGATATCATACAGCTGTAAGATAACATTAAGGGAAGATTTAAATAGTAATGATAGCACATAAACATATTGAGTGCTTATGTTTTACGCACTGTTTTAGAAAGCTTACATATATTGACCTATGAACTGGCACAATTATTTTTCTTATTTTAAGATAAGAAAAGCAAGAAGCTATCTGTGGTCACATAGCCAAATAAATGGTGGAGGCATGATATGAAGCCAGGTTGTTTGACTCCAGGCAGTAGGCTATTTTTCGACACAATCAAATATTTGTCAATTGAAAAAATTAAGGACTGGGCACAGTCTTAATTTTGGCTTAGTGTCTCAGTCGGTTGGGTGACCCACTCTTGTCTTCAGCTTGGGTGATGATCTTGGAATTGTGGGATCGAGCCCTGAGTCGGGCTCTGCACCGGGCATGCAATCTGCTTGGGATTCTCTCTCTCCCTTTCCCTCTGCCCCTTCCTCTCTCTCTAATTAAAAAAAAAATTTAAGAATAAATTAAAGGAAAGAAAGATGAACAGTCACTACTATATCCACAGTCTGTGGCTTTCTGCTAAGTCATTTTTGTACTCTGTGACCTAAATGATGTTTTCCAGATCTTATACCTTAGTCTTTGTGTGGAGGAGGAGCTGACTAGGATGTGGCCTAGACATCTTATTGACTTAGGCTTGAATCTCAGCCTTTTTTTTTTTTTTTTTTACTAAATTATCTTGGCCAAATAACTTAATCTCTCTGAGCCCTAGTTCCCTCATCTTTAAAAGGAGAATAACATATACTTTACAGCATTTATGGACATTAATAGAATCATGTATGCAAAGTGGTATAGTACTTGGGACACAGTAGGTTCTCCATAAGAATAGTTTTCTTTTCCCTCCCTATTGTGGTCATTTGTCCAGAACTTGAATACCCTCCTCAGAATGGACCCTTCTTTGCACTTGCCAGTTCCACTGCCAGAACTGGAGTCAGGGCTCTCAATCCAGCTAAGTCTCCTTGGTATATTGGGTAGAAAGGAAAGGCTATCCTGCACTCTTACCTGTTGGGGCCCTCTGAGGCTTAATTTTAGATGCTTCTCGTACCCCTCTGCAATTAGCCAGCTTGAAACATGAGGACCTTCCAAGGAGGGTCCTCTGGCAGAGCCAACCTTCCTGCCCACACCAGCAGCTGAATCAATTCCTTGAGTTCTGAAATCTACACGGTGTGGCTGGAGTCTGGTCTTGATTAATTTGACCTGTCCAATCCTGGCTTCACTGTCCAATAGCAGCAGCAAAAGAGCGCCCCTAATTTTAATATCAGTTATACAACTCTAAACTTACAAAATGGTTACTTCAGGGAGTAATCAATCCACATTACAAGTGTGCTCCAAAGGATTTTTCCTGAAGCAGTATTGTTTTTCCCCCAGCAATTACGTGTTTTTCAAAGGAAGACCTAAATAGTTTTGCATCCCAACCATAAGCTCTAGGCAAGTGGTGGCTTTTCTTTTTCAACTTCTACGGTTCTGAACACCAGCGCTTAATAATTTGCTGAGCTTCAGTCAGGTCTGAAAGCAATGGATTCCGAAAGAGTAAACACACAGGTTTTTCTATATTATACTTACAGCCACTAATGAAAATGTGAGTCTGTATTTCATAATTTGGATGAAACGAGGCCACTTTGATTTTATACTGTCAATCACAGTAAAAGAATTGAGTCTATATTTTAGAAAGTTGTGAAAAGTCAACTTCAGGCCACTAAGTGAAATGCACAAACTATCCCCTTACTTTTCCTTAACCACTTAGCAGCTCGTGCAAACCGTGCAAGGTAAGGAGTAGGAAAGGCGGAGCCGGTTAGCGAGGTCTGCGGCTGCGCGGAAGCCCAGCCAGTGGAGAGCGCGCATCGCGGCTGGAGTAGCCACGAACACGCTTGGGCCTATGTGCCCCGCCCTCCGAGCTTCTGGCTACTCGTGGAACGTTCTGGAAGTTTGAGAGACAACCTGGGCCCAGGGACCTGCTGATTTGGTAGGTGTGTTTGCAACTACTGAGGACCTGGCTCTTCATGTTTTTCTTGCTTCCTTCTCCTTTGTGATTTTTTACTCAGCCGTGCCGAGGTCCAGTCTTTACCTCAGAGCTTCAGCGGGGTGAGAGAGGATCCGCCCCACTCTTTTCTTCCTTTAAGAGTCCAGTGTGGAAAGGGGTTTCCTCATGTTTTTCATGTAGGATTGTAGAAATGTTTCTTTTCCAGAAGCCCTGCCGTTGTGCAGCCTGCGAATTTATATTTTATTTGCTTTCACTGTTGTCTGCGATCTGTTTCCCCGCCAACTGTTTGGGTTAGGATATCTCGAGAATGGAAGCGGCGGTGGAGATCTTGTAGGCCAACCTCCCACTTGTCAGTTGAGGCGACTGAGCGGGAACACGATATATGGGAGACTTTTTGTGTGTGCGCAGGATTAAACCGATTTGAATTTGAAAAACAAACAAAACCCTAATACCCGGGAATACTAGGGCCTTGGAACCAGCCAAGACTTAAAAGGCCTAGAGTTCGACCTTTTTATTTTCAGATGAGGAAGCAGGCCGACTAGATGTGCAGTGATTTGCCCAGAGTCGCAGATCTGTGGTGTGGGTGAGCCGCCCGCCTGGCTGCTAGTCCAGGAGCGCTTCCCCAGAGATGCAGGGGGGAGCCTTGCTGCCTCAACCCTAGTTTTCTGATTCATTTCTAGTTGTTCATTGTACGCTGTTGGGGATCTACTGGTCGCAGTTCCTTTCGCACTTAAAATTGCACAAAATTACTAAACCACTTATAGCTTCAGTTAAATTAAGTTGTTCACAAAACCCACATTAAGGGTATGAAGAATTAAATGACTAATTATATTGACTACATATATTATATACTATTTGATTAGTCATGACTATATATGAAGAATTAAATGACTGTATTGTGTGAGTGTATTTAGGAGGGTGGTCATTAGCTAGACAGTAAATTAAATTGTATGGGAGGCGAAATAAAAGTTGCAGCCCTTTCCCTAGCCAGGTAGCCATTTACTCGTTCAAAAACAAATTTTTTAAAAAGATTTTTAAAAAATTTATTGGAAAGAGAGAGGGCACAAGCAGGGGGAGGGGCAGAGGAAGAGGGAGAAGCGGGCTCCCTGCTTAGCAGGGAGCCCAATGGGGACAGGATCCCGGGACTCTGGGATCATGACCTTAGCCCAAGGCAGACACAACCAAGTGAGCCACCCAGGCGCCCCCGAAACAAATGTTTGAGTGTCTACTGTGTGCCAGGTGCTGGAGATACAGTGTTCGGTAAAACAGAAGGTGTTCCCTGCTCTCATAAAGCTAGTTGTCATTCATTCATTCATGCAATAAATGAGGAAATTAGAGAACATTTGGTACCAACCCAGCAGGAAGAACTTTCTAATTATTAGATTTGTTCAGAAGTAGAATGAAACTGCCTTAGGAGATACTAACCGTAACTAAATGTGACTTTCATCTGGGTTAGTTGGTTTCTCAATTTTACTTCGAACTAATTTTGTATTAAATAACATGACAAATATAAATTTGACATTAAGATGCTTATGATTTAGGGAAAATTAAATGTGTTTATAAATAATTTTGTTGGGCAAAATATGGTAGGTGCTCAGCAGAAGTGTTGTGAGGTGGAAGGAAGGAAAGGTCTCATTTGAACTGAAGGGGATCAGGTTTTGTTTCTTGCAGGAGACAGGATTTTTAATGGGCCCTGAAGGAGAGGTAGGATTTTTTTTTAAGATTTTATTTATTTATTTGACAGAGATTACAAGTAGGCAAGAGAGGCAGGCAGGGAGAGAGAGGAGGAAGCAGGCTCTCCGCGGACCAGAGAGCCTGATGTGGGGCTCGATCCCAGGACCCTGGGATCATGACCTGAGCCAAAAGCAGAGGCTTTAACCCACTGAGCCACCCAGGTGCCCCAGATTTTTTTTTTAAATAGATATTATTTTTAGAATAGTTTTAGATTTACAGAAAAATTGAGGTGAAAGTCCAGAGTATTCCTACATACTGTTTGTTTTGTTTCCCCTATTACTGACATCTTGTACTATATGGTACATTTGTCACAATTAATGAACCATTATTATTGCATATTTTTTTAAAAGATTTTATTTATTTATTTGACAGCCAGAGATCACAAGTAGGCAGAGAGGCAGGCAGAGAGAGAGAGAGAGGAAAAGAAGCAGGCCTCCGGCTGAGTGGAGAGCCCGATGCGGGGCTCTGATCCCACGACCTTGGGATCATGACCTGAGCCGAAGGCAGAGGCTTTAACCCACTGAGACACCCAGGCGCCCCTATTATTGCATTATTATTAACTAAAGTTCACAGTTTATTCTGATTTCCTTAGTTTTTTACTTAATGTCCTTTTTTCCTATTTCAGGATTCCAGTCAGTATAGCACATTACATATAATTATAATGTTTCCTTAAGTTCCTCCTGGCTGTGACAGTTTCTCATACCTTCTTTGTTTTTGATGACTTTGATGAGTGCTGGCCAGGTATTTTGTACTATGCTCTACTATTGGAATTTGATGTGTTTCTCATGGTAGGACTGGGATTATGGATTATTGAGATGAAAGTTACATACGTCAGTGATACATACTATCAATGTGATTGATGGCTATTAATGTAGAGTTTGACCACCTGGCTGAGGTAGTACCTATCATGTTTCTCCAATGTCTCTTGGAGGCAGTGTCAGGAGATTTGTCTCTTCTCTCCCATTTAATAATTTTTTCAATCCTTTATATCAATATGGATGTGTGGATATTTGTTTTGTACTTGGAATTATATTATTTTTCTACTTATTTTTTTAAAAGATTTTATTTATTTATTTGACAGAGATCACAAGTAGGCAGAGAGGCAGGCAGAGAGAGAGGAAGGGAAGCAGGCTCCCTGCTGAGTAGAGAGCCCGATGTGGGGCTGGATCCCAGGACTCTGGAATCATGACCTGAGCTGAAGGCAGAGGCTTTAACCCACTGAGCCACCCAGGCGCCCCCCCCTTTTTTTTTTTTTACTTATTTTGCTACTCACATTGTTCCAGCTTTGGCCATGGGAGTCTCTTTCAGTTGATTCTTTTACTTTTTGTCATACTCCTCTCAATGTGAGTTTTTTCTTTGTTTTGTTTTTAATCACTTCCTTACTTTCTGGCACTACAGAATACTCTAGGCTCAGCTTATATATTTATTGTCCCACTCCTAGAATGAGCCATTTCTTCAAGGGGCCCTGTTTCTTTTTATTGGCAAATGGTACTAGAAACCAAAGTCTGGCTGCTAGGTGTGATTGTTGCTGAAAAAGTATCAGTTCTTTTAGGCCCCTCTCATGACAGAGCAAAGAAATACATACTTGTATGTACTAATTAATGCATGGCCACACACCTATAAGTATTTCTATATCTATTCATTTGTATCTTTGTTAAACTAAAAGTGATTCCATACTGATGTTGCCAACTCTAATCCATTACCACCTGAATCATTCTAGTCTTGAAAGTAGATTAGAAAGAAGATTTAAGCAAAAGTATGAAGAATAAAGTTTAAAAATGCTATTATGAACCTTCCTGTACAAATCTCTTATTACATGTTGCATGCATTTCTTTTCAGTATAAACTTGGTAGTATAATTTCTGGGTGTGTTATCTTCAACTTTGGTAGATATTTCCTGTCAAGAACTCTGAAAAGTCTTAGATTTATCCTACTTGCAAGCTAACAAGTTGGCCTGATATTGTTTGTTTGATGCTGGCAGAAGATACTTGATGCCTGGACCAGACACAGGATTTAAAAGAAAATTATGGCAAAAGTAGTAGCCAAAGATTTAGTTCTTTTTTTTTTTTTTAAGATTTTATTTTATTTGACAGAGATCACAAGTAGGCAGAGAGGCAGGCAGAGAGAGAGAGGAGGAAGCAGGCTCCCCGCTGAGCAGAGAGCCTGATGCTGGGCTCATCCCAGGAGCCTGGGATCATGACCCGAGCTGAAGGCAGAGGCTTTAACCCACTGAGCCACCCAGGCGCCCCCAAAGATTTAGTTCTTAATGGTTTCCCTGGCTTCCAAATCCCACAAGAGGTAGACATGTTGGAATAACACAAGTGGATTTAGACACTTGGAATTGGTTACATTAACAGAGAGGAGCACTAAGTATTGAGTGATGACAAGCCTGCTCAGTGCATTTGTCAGTGTTGCTCATTGCAAATGAAAAATGACCTGGGTAAAGAGTCAAGGCCTGATATTCTTGGCATTTTCAGAAAAAAAAAATGCAGGGACACTAAGGGCCCATCAAAGATTACCCCAGCAATGTCTAATCATCTTCCAAAATGGTTATATTAGTTTATATTTCAGCTCCCCTGTGTAAAAGTCCTTTTTGCATATTTTAACCAGTTTTTTTTTTAAACTCTTCATTTTTGTCACTTCATGCAGCCATTCTTAACTGGACTCTGTAAGAGAAACTTACAGAACATGATTTGAGTGATTATTTTTTCATTCCTTCCAAGGATGGTACAAATCTAGTACCATTCTAGATGTGTAGAAGAGAACCAAGATCGTGATATACCATGAATGTTTTAGGGAGGGCTTGGAAAATTATGGCTTATGAGTCAAATCTGGCCCTCTACCTTTGGAGCAAAAAATAATTCTTTATAGTGGTGCCTGGGTGGCTCAGTTGGTTAAGCAGTAAACTCGTGATTTCAGCTCCAGGTCATGATCTCAGGTTCCTGGGATCAAGCCCTGCACTGGGCTCTGTGGAGAGTTTGCTTGAGGATTGTCTCTCTCCCTCTCCTCCTCCCTCCACTTGTGCTCTTTTTCTCTCCCAAATAAATAAATAAATAAATAAATCTTAAAAAAAAAAAAAAGAATAATTCTTTACAGATTTAAGTGATTGGGAAAAATATTTGTGATGGATGAATATTATGTGAATTTCATATCTTCATGTCCTTAAATGCAATTTTAAGAAACCCAAAGATATTTGTTTACTTTTTGTCTGTGGCTGGCTGTATCCATGCTATAGTGGCAGAGTTGAGTCATTGCAAGAGACTGTATGGCCCACAAAGCCTAAAATAGTTACTATCTGGCCTTTTACAGAAAATAGAAATAAATGGAAGGACATTCTGTGTCCATGGATTGGACGACCTACATTCTTAAGATGTCCATACTACTCAAAGATGTATGTGACTGTTGGTGCCAACTTCTCTCAGCCAGAATTTCCTGAAATGTAAAATTAGTAAATATTCTCTCTTCCTTTTCACATTGGTTATTCAAAACCTAGCTAAAAATGAAGTTTGGTGCTCAGTTGCTTATGTTCTCTTTCGAGCGTTCTACACACTAATATATATGTTTAAATATATTTATACACCATTCTCGTTCCATTTTCTTTTTTAATGGAGTTTATTTATTTATTTGATATAGAGTGAGACACATGGAGCATGAGTGGGGGATGGGGCAGAGGCAAAGAGAGAGTGGGAGAGAGAATCCTTAAGCAGGCTTCCTGCTAGTGTGCAGATCCCCTCATGGTACTCAGTTGGAGGACCCGGAGATCATGACCTGAGCTGAAATCAAGAGTTGGACGCTTAACCATCTGAACCACCCAAGAGCCCCTGTTAATCCTCTTGATAGCCTTATGGGGTAGGAAGTGTTATCCACATTTTACAGATGAGTAACTGCATGAGAAGTTACGTGATTTGCCCAAGATCAAATCATTTATGATTAGTAGGTAGCAGAGCCAAGGATTCAAATCAGGGAGCCCCACTGGAGACCACAGATTCAAACAGTATGCCATATTGCTACTTCATGATGTGGTTTAATCCTCACAGAAGTGTTATGAAAGTAGGACTGTTATTTGCATGACAGCTGAGGTTTAGAGAGGTAAAAATGACTTGCCTGAGTGCATATAACTAGTAAGTGAGTGAAGGGACCAGGATTTGAATCTAGGTACTCCAACCACAGAATTTGTGCTCTTAATTATTATGTTATACTGCTCTGAAGTTGGCTACACAGTCTTTTAAAGAATAACCTTTAATGCCACATACTTTAGTCTTTTAAAAATCTAAAAACTCTTGGTCCCATTTATTCTAGGTTTTGATATAATGTTTGAGAATTCCCAGTATCTGGAACCTCTCAAAGCCATGCTGGGTAGATTGTCAGGCCAGATAAACATTGTGCTTTCCTGAGTTTGTCTCAATTCCCAGTCCAGAAAGGTTTCCTAGGGCTTCCTTCCTTTCTTTAAGGACTCACTTCAGTGCTGCCTTCTTTCTCTCCTTGTACATAGAAACTTAGCGATATATCCTCACCTTGGTAATTTCTGTGCTTTAAGAAAATGAAAAATAGCTGCTTCTTACAGAAATTAAGGAGAACCCTGTTTGATAATTAGAACTCTTCTAATTTTTTGTGTGTGTTTTACTGTTATAAAAGATGTTACCACTGAAAGAAGATACCATAAAAGTAAAGGTGTTTTTTCTAGCCTTATAAGCAGTGCAGGTTACTTTCACTAAAAGTTGAATGTGTTTTTCCTTTTGGAAAATAATTGGGTTATAGTAACTTCTGGGACCTTTTTCAGTGACTATCAAGGTGTTTCGAAAAGGCTAATTTTCACTTCATAACAGCGGATTAAGTTCTGTTTTCTTTGCTTGATTTTACCTGCCTGGTATTAATTTTGCTTTCCATAGCAGCAAGAGTAAGCTACTGGTAATGGAGTAGCTAGCATTGCTGCAGATTTCACAACTTCAGCATAAGAGATATTTTAATATGGACCATATCTTCTTTTTTTTTAAGATTTTATTTATTTATTTGACAGACAGAGATCACAAGTAGGCAAGAGAGGCAGGCAGGGAGAGAGGGGGAAGCAGAGAGCCCGATGTGGGGCTCGATCCCAGGACCCCGGGATCATGACCTGAGCTGAAAGCAGAGGCTTTAACCCACTGAGCCACCCAGGCGCCCCTGGACCATATCTTCTTTTTTTTTTTTTTTTTTTAAGATCTTTTATTTATTTGACAGAGTGAGCACAGGCAGACAGAGTGGCAGGCAGAGGCAGAGGGAGAAGCAGGCTCCCTGCGGAGCAAGGAGCCCGATGTGGGACTCGATCCCAGGACGCTGGGATCATGACCTGAGCCAAAGGCAGCCGCTTAACCAACTGAGCCACCCAGGCGTCCCCATATCTTATCTATTCGTCTGCTAAAGGGCATCTTGGTTCTTTCCACAGTTTGGCGACTGTGGCCATTGCTGCTCTAAACACTGGGATACAGATGGTCCTTCTTTTCACTACATCTGTGTCTTTGGAGTAAATACCCAGTAGTGCAATCCATCAGAAAAGATGAATACCCAACTTCTGTATCAACATGGACGGGAGTGGAGGAGATTATGCTGAGTGAAATAAGTCAAGCAGAGAGTCAATTACCACATGGTTTCACTTACTTGTGGAGCATAAAGAATAATACAGAGAATATTGGGAGATGGAGAGGAGAAGTGAGTTGGGGGAAATCGGAGGGGGAGGAAAAACCATGAGGGACTGTGGACTTTGAGAAACAAACTGAGGGTTTTGGAGGGGAGGGGGTTGGGGGTTGAGTGAGCCTGGTGGTAGGTATTAAGGAGGGCACGTATTGCCTCGAGCACTGGGTGTGGTACATAAACAATGAATCTTGGAACACTGAAAAAAAAATTACACAAAAAATATTTTTAATAGCTCCAGTGTTGAACACCTGTCTTCTTACACAACAAAATTTGTTAACTTAAAAATGAAACACATTATTTTAAAACATTTTGGGATCTATTTAAAAGCTTTGAAGAGATGCAGGCATATTTTATGTATATATTTAATATGTACATTAAGTATATAATGTTTACAATATATACTTATGTAATATACGTTAGTTATATATACTTATGTAATCTATGGTATATGTAATGTATAATTATGTTATTTATCACATATAATACATATCAATACATATAATACATACACATAATACTTATATATAATACATAGAATACATAGTATAAAAATTATTGAAGTATAATTGATGTATACTGAATTGCACTGTATGATACGATGTTTTGATACATTTATACACTTGTGATACCATCACTGCTAATCAATATAGTGAACATACCCATCATCCCCAGAAGCTTTTTCCTGCCTGTTTGTATTTTTCCCTTCTGTCCCCATTATTCCATCATCATACCCATGGTTCTGTTTTCTGTCAGTGTAGATTAGTTTGCATTTTCTGGAGTTTTATTTGGAGTTTTATGAAGAATATATATATATATTTTAAAGATTTTATTTATTTATTTGACAGAGACAGAGATCACAAGTAGGCAGAGAGGCAGGCAGAGATAAAGGAGGAAGCAGGCTCCCCGCAGAGCAGAGAGCCTGATGCGGGGCTCGATCCCAGGACCCTGGGATCATGACCTGAGCCGGAGGCAGAGGCTTTAACCCACTGAGCCACCCAGGTGCCCCAAGAATATATTCTTGATAAAAATCATTTACCAGATACATGTTTTGCAATTCTTTTTTCAATCTGTGGGGTTTTTTTTCCTAATTATTTATTTATTTATTTGACAGACACAAATCACAAGTAGGCAGAGAGGCCAGCAGAGAGAGAGGGGGAAGCAGGCTCCCTTGCTGAGCAGAGAGCCGGATGTGGGGCTCGATTCCAGGACCCCAGGATCATGACCTGAGCCGAAGGCAGAGGCTTTAACCCACTGAGCCAGGCGCCCCTTCAATCTGTGGTTTCTATTTGTATTTTCCTAATAGTGTCTTTTGAAGGGGAGAACTTTTTAAACTTTGATTAAGTCCAGTTATCAAATTTTTTTTATGGATTGTGGTTTTAGTGTCATATGTAAACATTTTTGCCTGACTCAAGGGTGCAAAGATGTCCTATTTTCTTTTTTATTTTTTTTAAAGATTTTTTTTTAAAATTTATTTATCTGAGGGGTGCCTGGGTGGCTCAGTGGGTTAAAGCCTCTGCTTTCGGCTCGGGTCATGATCCCAGGGTCCTGGGATTGGGCCCCACACCAGGCTCTCTGCTTCATAGACAGCCCACTTCCTTCTCTCTCCCTGCCTGCTTCTCTTGCCTACTTGTCTCTGTCTGTCAAATAAATAAATAAAATCTTAAAAAAAATAAATTTATTTATCTGAGAGAGAATGAGTGAGAGAGAGCATGAGAGAGGAGAAGGTCAGAAGGAGAAGCAGACTCCCCAAGGAGCTGGGAGCCCGATGCGGGACTCGATCCTGGAAGTCCGGGATCATGACCTGAGCTGAAGGCAGTCACTCAACCAGCTGAGCCACCCAGGCGCCCATGTCCTATTTTCTTCTATAACATTTACTATAGTTTTATGTTTTACTTGTAAAACTTGTAACTCAGAATGTGATCCATTCTGAGTTAACTTTTGTATATGATGTGAGGTAGGGATCCAAGTTTTCTTTCTTTTTAACTTATGGAAATCGAATTGTTCCAACACTCTTTGTTGAAAAGACTATCCTTTCTCCATTCAGTTGCTTTGGCAGTTTTGTCAAAAATCATTTAACTGTAAATGTAAAGTTTATTTCCTTATTTAATCCTAATGATATATAAGTAAACCCTTAAGCCAGTGCTGCAGTCTTGTGTTTGCTGTGGCCTTATAGTAAGTTTTGAAATTAGGTAGTGAAAGTGAAATTTTGTTCTTCTTTTCCAAAATTGTTTTGGCTGTTCTTGTTCCTTTGAATTTTCATATACAATTTTGTGGAGGCCAAGAAAAATCAAGGCCATCCCACCTCAGGTTTAGTCTTAGCATAGGTACAGCCATCTTAGCTCTGGCAGCCATCTCAGACCCCTGTGCCCAAGGGCTGAACTTTCCCCCACCCTGCTTTAGTAACCCTCACCCTGTTTTGGTTCTAGGAAGCCCCACCCTGCTTTAGTTCCCAAACCCCCACCCTGCTTTGGTTCCAGAAATCCCCACCCTGCTTTAGTAATAGGAACCCATAAATACCCCTGTCTTAACTAAGCTTGGGGTCTAAGTCCCTACTCCGTTGCATCGGGTATACTTGGGCCCAAGCTTAAGCATGTCACCTGGGGGTCCAAGTCCCTACTCCGCTGTCTCAGGTATACTTGGGCCCAAGCTTAAGCTTGTCAAATAAACTTTGTGTGATTTGCATCGGTGCTTGGCTCGTTGGTGGTCTCTTGGACATGAAAACTCGGGCATAACAATTTTAGGGTCAGCTTGACAAGTTCTGCAAAAACAAGGAAACTAGTAGGATTTGTGATAGGGAATGTGTTTATTAAGTCTATAGATCAATTTGGGAAGAACTGCCTTTACAAATACTGAGTTTCCAATCCAAGAACATGGAATGTCTTTATATATATAGGTCTTCTGTTAACTTCTTTCGACAGTGATTGGCTGTTTTCAAAACGTAAGTCTTGCACTTATTTTGTTAAGTTTATTTAAATTATTTTTTAATACTATTGTGAATGCAGTTTTCTTAATTTCATTTGGAAAATGTTTTAATTGAAGTACAATTAAGATACAGTGTTATATTAGTTTTAGATGTACAACATACTGAAATGACGATTCTGTACATTACTGAATACTCACCATGATAAATGTAGTCACCATTTGGCACCATACAATGTTATTAGTATTATTGACTATATTACCTATACTGTACTTTTCATTTCCATGACATTTATTTTATAACTGGAAAATTGTATCTGTTATTCTGCTTTATTTATTTCGCTACCCCCCCTCAATCTCCCCTCTGGAAACTCCTAGTTTGTTTTCTGTATTTCAGAGTCTGTATTGTTTTTTTGGTTTTTTTGTTTCTTATAGTCCACATATAAGGGAAATCATATGGTATTTGTGTTTTTCTTTCTGACTTATATCATTTAGCCTAATGCCTACTAGATGTATCATTTGCAAATATCTTCTCCCATTCAGTAGATTGTGTTGGGTCAGCGGTTCCGGGAATGCCGGAGGAACAATAGAAATAACCGCGGGGTCCTCCATCTTCCAGCCCCCTCCCCTCCCCCTTCCTTAACCCTTGACCCTCCCGCCAAGAGGGTGTATGCCCAGGTCACGTCTCCGTAGGTAACCTGATACCTATGCAGGAAACAGGAGTATCAGGAGCCCTCACCCCATACCTTACGATCACCAAATACCTTACCATATATGGATGTGAGCCCATGCCCTGCCTTGGCCGGATAAAAGACCCCCACTAACTCCCTCCCAGTCCGACTTCCTCGACTCCCCCTTTCTGAGTCTCAGAACCTCGCCCGAGAGCACCCACCTCCTCCCGGTGCAACTTTCCTGGCTCCCCTTCTCCCGAGCCCTGGAACTTCACGGGAGAGTGCCTTTAATAAATCTTGCCGTGTGCCTACCCTGCCTGGTGTTGTGTTTACCTCGCCTGCAAAACCTTACAGGTTGTCTTTTTGTTTTGTTGATGGTTTCCTTTGCTGTGCAAAAACATTTGCTGTAATCCCAATAGTTTTGGTTTGGTTTGGTTTCCCCAGCCTTAAAGAGACAGATACCTAAATATGTTGCTAAGGCCAGAGAGATTATTGCCAGTGTTTCTTTTAGGAGTTTTATGGTTTTAAGGTCTCACAATTAGGTCTTTATTCATTTTGAGTTTATTTTTGTGTATAGTATAAGAAAGTGGTCCAATTTCATTCTTTTGCATGTGGTTGTCCAGTTTTCTCAGCATACTTATTGAAAATGCTGTCTTTTCTCCATTATACACATTTTTGCTTTCTTTGTTGTAGATTAACTTGGCCTTATAAGAATGAGTTTATTTCTGGGCTCTCTATTCTGTTCCATTGTGTGTCTAATTTTGTGCCAGTACCATACTGGTTTGATGACTCTTGCTTTGTAGTGTATCTTGAAATCTCAGATTGAGATACCTCCAGTTTTATTCTTTTTTCTCGAGATTGGTTATTTGAGATTTTTCATGTTTTCATACAAATTTTAGGATTATTTATCCTAATTCAGTGAGGAATGCTGTCGGTATTTTGATAGGGACTGCACTGAATCTGTAGGTTGCCTGGGTTAGTATGGATGTTTTAACAATATGGATTCTTCTTATCCATGAGAATGGTATATCTTTCCATTTGTGTCATCGTCAGTTTCATCAGCAATGTCTTATAGTTAGCAGAGTATAGGTCTTTTACCTCCTTGGTTAAATTTCTAGGTATTTTGGATTGTTTGTTTTTTTCCATCTGTAAATGGCTTGTTTTATTCATTTCTCTACTACTTTGTTATTAAAGTATAGAAATGCAAAATTTTCTATGTATTAATTTTGTATCTTGCAACTATACTGAATTCATTTATCAGTTCTATTTTTTTTTTTTTTTGTAGAAACTTTAGGGTTTTATATGTGTAGTATCATGCCGCCTGTGAATAGTGAGGGATTTACTTCTTCCTCACCAATTTGGATGTCTTTTATTTCTATTTCTTGTCTGATTGCTGCAGTTAGGATTTCTAGTACTGTGCTGAATGAAAGTATTGAGAATGGATTGCTTTGTTTTGTTCCTGACCTGCAAATTTTGTTCCTGACAGTTTGCTTTGTATTTCACCTTTGAGTGTGATGACAGCTGTGGGGTTTTCATTTATGGCCTTTATTATGTTGAGATATGCTCCTTTGAACTCATTTTCTTGAGAGTGGTTTTTTTTTTAAAGATTTTATTTATTTGACAGAGAGAGAGAGAGAGATCACAATTAGGCAGAGAGGCAGGCAGAGAGAGAGGGGGAAGCAGGTTCCCTGCTGAGCAGAGAGCCTGACGTGGGGGCTCGATCCCAGATCCCAGGACCCTGAGATCATGACCTGAGCCGAAGGCAGAGGCTTAACCCACTGAGCCACCCAGGCACCCCTCTTGGGAGTTTTTAATCACGAGTGGATATTGTATTTTGCCAAATTTTTTTTTGCATCTATTGAGATGATCATACTTTTTTTATCCATTTTTTTTTTTGTTAATGTGATGTATCACATTGATTGATTTGCCAGTGTTGGACTACCCTTGCATCCCTGGAATAAATCCAACTTGTTCATGGTGAAGGACTTTTTAAACATATTGTTGAATTTGGTTTGCTAAGATTTTGTTGGGTATTTTTGCATTTATGTTCATCAGAGACATTGGTCTTTAGTTTTCTTTTTTGGTAGTGTCTGTCTAGGTCTGGTATCAGGATAATGCAGGCCTTGTGGAATGAATTTGGAAGTTTTCCTTTCTCTTTTATTTTTTGGAATGGTTTGAGAAGAACAGGTGTTAACGCTTTTCTAACTATATATGTATTTATCTTTAGAAAGGTTTTTTAAGTTTTTATTTTAATTCCTGTTAGTTAAGATACAGTGTTATTTTAGTTTCAGGTGTTCAATATTGTGATTCAACAATTCCATACATCACCCAGTGCTCATCATGGCATGTATACTTCTTAATCTCCATCACCTTTTTAATCCACCCCCCCACCCCATCCCTCTCTGGTAACCATCAGTTTGTACTATAGAAGTGGGTTTAATTTTTCTAGTTTTTAAAAAATGGAGTAAGGTGCCAATTTGAGACCTTTTAAAATTTAGTCTTTTAAAGCTATAAATTTCCCTCATACTGGTTTAGCTATATCTCATAAATTTTTGATATATTTTATTTTTGTTCTCACTTAGCTCAAACTATTGTCGAATTTCCTTTGTGATTAGTTTTTGACTCATGTATTTCTTGTGTGAGTTTAATTTTTTTATATGAAGAAATTTGTTTTTATTTATATTGATTTCTAATTTAATTCTGTTGTGGTTACAGAACATACTTCATATGACTTTTGTTTCATGTATTTTGGGTCTCTGTTAATGGCAGTGCACTTATAGTTGTTATATATCCCTAATATATGGACTCATTCATCATTGTAAAGCATCTCTCCTTGTCTCTAGTGATGTTTCTTGTCTATTTTGTTTTTTATTAATATAGCTACTCCAACTCTCTTATGGTTACTGTTTGCATGGTGTATCCTTTTTCTATTTTAGGATTTTCATTCCATTTATATCTTTGAATCTAACACAGCATATAGTGGATTTTGCTTTGACTGGAACATTTTAACTGTTGACAGTTAATATGGCAGATTTATGCTTACTATTTAGGTTTTTGAAGAGATATAATCCACATAACACAAAAATAACCATTTTAAAGTGAATTAAAATGAATTTTTAAAGTGAATTAGAATGAATTTTAAACTCAGTGGTTTTTTAGCATATTCACTATGCTGTACAACAACCACCACCATTAAGTCTACAATTTTGTTATTTGTTCTTTATTATGTATTTGTTGTTTCTGTTACTTTTTTACTACCATTTTTGTGATATATGAATATATTTTAGTTTACCACTTTAATTTCTCTGTTAATTTTTTTCCTTTTTTTTTTAGTGCTTTCTCTTGGGATTACAATATGCTTATTATTATTTCAGATTAATACTTTTTCTTGGCACTATAAAATGGATTCTCCCACTGTGGGATATTAGAATGACTTGCTTACAACCAAAATAATTTCTTTTGTTACTAGAAGCCTACTGTTAATATTGTCAGAATATTTTTTTTTTAAGATTTTATTTTTTGACAGAGACACAGCAAAAGAGGGAAAACAAGCAGGGGGAGTGAGAGAGAGAGAAGGCTTCCTGCTGAGGGGCTTGATCCCAGGACCCTGAGATCATGACCTGAGCTGAAGGCAGATACTTAGCGACTGAGCCACCCAGGCGCCCCAATTGTCAGCGTATCTTATCACTAATTTTATAGGAACATAATTCATTGACCAACCCAACTACTTAGTAATCACCACTGTGCTAAGTGTTAAGGGAGTATAGTAAGGAGGTGAATTCATATCTCAAGTAGAGGGAAATCCTCTAATGATATTATTTAGGGAAAGTTAATTGTGGGATAATATTTGTCTGAGAAGGTTTTCTAGATTGAGATAGGAAGTTTGCATTTGCAGGGATAAGAGGGCATATTTTAATGAGAAAGCTGAGAGAATTTTGGAAGAGTTTAGAATAAGGATGGTATATATAAATGACAGCAATGGAAGTAAAAGGAATTAATCAAAATAACCACATGCTTCTTGTCTCAAATGGTAGATTGACCTCATTTGTTTATCTTTTCTTCTTCTCCATACATCTGAAATGATAGTAAGGATTTTTTTAAATTAGCAAACTATAAACAAGGAAAGAGTAAAATAGCAAGTCAGAAACTTAAATGAGTATGAGGAAACTGAAAGAGAGGAATGGTAATCAATTTGGTTATAAAAGAAAGTTATCTGAGTGCCTCCAGAGGGAGAAATTAATGAGAAGAGAGGAGCTTTGCCTCATGGACAAGAGGCTGAGTACTGTACTTGGAAGCCTCAGGTATTGGTGCACCTCAAGAGCAGAGTGTGGAAAGAGAAGATTGTTGAAAGTTCATAAGGAAATATTATTAGAACTTTGTTGGGTTCTCTTCTCCATCCTGAACATTCAGGAGAATTCATCCTACCATTCTTCTGTGGAGAAGGCTGGAGGTTTGTTTCTGGAGACATTCATCTGGGAAGATGGGTTTGGGAATATTGGGCACATCTCTTACCTTATAAGAGATGTCTTCTATAACCATCCAACATAAACTAATAGCCTCCAGCACTCATTCCCCATGTACTCTGACTTATTTTTCTCCATGGCACACATTGCTCCCTTCCATCACTCTCTTCTTATCACTCATATTTGTCTTTTTTTTTAATTGCTGGAATCATCTGACTAGAACAGAAGTTTCATGAGGGTGGAGATTTGTTTGTTTTGTTCACTGTTGTGTCCGTATTCCCTATCATATCAAATACATAAATATTTTAAGTAATAAATACATAAGTAAGAACAATTAAGGATCACTAGACATTTGAGGAAAACTTCCAACATGAAAAGTAGATTAAACAATCAATAAAAGGTATGTAGAAAACTGAGACAATGTGGACAACAGAAGAAAACTTTAAAAAAATGTGATTAGTTACCTCAGAGTGGTGAGAGATACTGAATTCACAAAACAAAGGGATGCCATGAAGAAGAGTGATTAAAGAATAAGAACTAGTAACAACAACAACAAATATATATATATATATATATATATATATATATACACACACACACACATACATGTGGTAGTTTAAATTTTAAAAAATAAAACTCTTGGCTTCCGGTTTCTAGTCCAGCATGTAAAGAGAGCATGGGAACTACTAATTCCATCCTAACAAGTAAAATGCTGAACAGACTGAAAAATCAACAACTCAAATCTGTTAGAGAAGTGAGGTCACAGGGTAAACTTCTGCACCCAAAACTGTAGAGATAGAAGGATTGATATGAAGAATCACTTACTGGAGCAGAAATCAATAACCAGGAACCTCTGCAGATACCAGTACTGGGATGGGATGGGAAAACCTAAAGTATAATTGAAGAATTGCCAGGAGGCAATGCGGGATTAGGGCTTCATTATATGAATCAGGCTCATCAAAGCCTGATTATCTCCCAAAAGGACCCATTTCGAATCATTATATGATTTTGGTGGAACATCATTCAGTCCATAGCAGGCCCCCACACTTTTGTGAGTTCTACCTCTGGGAGCTCTACCAGCTTCTCACAGTGAATGTTGAAGAAAAATTCCTTTGTGTTTCTGGCAGAGGAAGAATAAAAATTTTTTTTGAAATATGTGAGAGCATCCTGTTCTTAAAAATTCTGCCTTCAAGATAGGGCACCTGAGTGCTTCAGTTGGTTAAACATCTGATTCTTGATTTCAGATCAGGTCATGATCCTAGGGTTGTGAGATCAAGCCCTAGTTTGAGCCCTGTGCTGGAAATGGAGCCTGCTTAAGTCTCTCTCCTTCTCTCTCTCAAAATAAAAAAAATAAAATAAAATACCTAAAAAAAAGTCTGCCATCAAGAGAAGCTACTTTACCAGAACCTAACCCTCTTGGTATTTTCTCATAGACTAATCAACATGGGCAAAGAGAAATACCCAGTGTTAGCCCACTCCAGGCATCCTGTCCCACCTAAGCAGGGGAAAAAATCTGAGAAACACTAGTGAAATTCACAGCTTAGCAGTGCAGGCTCCTGAAAAGATTGAGACCTAATAGTAGGACTATAGAATCCTCCCTTTGTACCTTACCGCCATGTCACCAAAGGCCTGTGTACCAGTTCTTTTACCAAGCAGGTCATGTTAGGCTTTCAACAAAAAACTAAGGCATACTAAAAGGGAGAAAACATAATTGGAAGAGACCGCATCAGAGTCAGGCCAAGATATAGCAGGGATGTTGGAATTAACAGACTAGGAATTTTAAACAACTGTAATTGCTTCATGGGAGGATGTAATGGAAAAAGTAGACAATATAACAAGAACAGATGGTAGTGTAAGCAGAGAGATGGAAATTGTAAGAAAGAATTTAAAAAGACGTATTAGAAATAAAAGAGAATGTAACAGAAAAAAAACAGGAAAAAAGCATCTGGTGGACTCATTAGTAGAATTAACACAGCTGAGGAAAGAATCTCTGAGCTTGAGGATATGCTAATAGAAACTTCCAAAACTGAAAAGGAAAGAGAAAAAAGACTGCAAAAACTGAGCAAAATATCCAGGAACTGTGGGACGATTATAAGTGTAACATATGTGTAATGTGAATACCAAAAAGAGAAGAAAGAGAAAGGAACAGAAGAAATATTTTAAGCAGTGACTAAGAATTTCCATTTCCCCAAATTAATACCAGACACTAAACCACAGATCTAGGAATCTCAGGGAACATCAAGGATGATAAATGACAAAACAACAACAAAACAAAACCCCACCTAGACATATCATACTCAAACTACAGAAAATCAAAGATAAGGAAAAAAAAACCTTTAGAGCTGGTTAGGAAAAATCACCTGGAAAATGAAAAAAAAAAAAAAAAAAACAGTAGAGGACCAAGATCAAGCTATGAGATCTAATACCCAACTAATAGCAGTTGCAAGGGGAAAAAAAAAAGAATATTGGGAATATTAAATAAGTATTACAAAGTAGTTTTCTAGAATTGAACATGAGTATCCAGATTAAAAGATCTTGCTGAGTACTTAGCACAATGCGGGTAAAAAGATCTACCCAAAGACACATTGGTGTGAAATTTCAGAACACTAGAAATTAGGAAAGATGCTAAACATTAAGGTATTAAAAAAGCTTCTGGATAAAACAAATAAAAATGAATCACTTACACAGTAGGAATATGAATTAGCATGAAATGTCCACAGCTACATGGGTTGTCTAGAAAACAGTAGAGTAATATTTATAAAGTTCTGAAAGAAAACATATCTAATAGGATACATAGGCACAAACATATATAAATACACACATAAATATTTATAAATATCAATCAAATATGGAAGTAAGATAAAGATTTTCAAATATTCAAGGGCTCAAATTACATGTGTTTATATTATTTATTTGCTGTGCATACTCTTTTTAAGGGAACTACTAAAGAATGTTCAGTGAAACAAAAAAAATAAATCAAGGAAAGGGAAACATGGCTCTAACACAGGAGAGAGGTGATGGGAAGTCCCAGAATGACAGCTAATGAATCAGAGAAATATCCAGTTTATATCTGCAGGAATGAGAAGGGATCTCTAGGGAGAAAAATGTAACTGAGGGATTGTGTTGGAACATTTGAAAAAAGTACCAAAAATCTTCTGAAAATAGGTTATTGTTTTGTTTTGGTTGAAAGATTGATTTAAGTATATAATGATGATAATATGTTTGTATTTTAATATGTATTAAGTCATTTGATTTTCTTAATGATTCTGAGATATTGACAAGCCAGTACTTTCATCTCATTATGTATATGTGTGAAAATAGGCTTAAAGACATTGAGTGATTACAGTATTAGAGGTAAGACTAGAACCCTGGTCTAACTCCCATTGTATTTTTTCTACTATAGAAAGGTAGAAGATACTATGGATCTTCTACCAAAAGGTCTGAATGTATGCCTTATATTTGACATATATTCCGCATACATTCCACATCCTCACTGAATCATAAAAGCCATAAGCACCCATTCTATTTTTTGCAGTTCTACCCCTCCCCCACAGACACACCACCAATATTCTAACATAGTTCTTATTGCTAACATATTTTTACTCCTTTACCTTTCACCAGACATTAAACTAAACTCAGTTGACAGGAACCTTCATTCTGCTTCTAGAATTTGTCTTTATATTTGATCCCCCTGGCTTTTGAATTCCATCTTTCTCTTTTATTTTTCTTCTTTTAAATGTGTTTGGAAATTTATTTTTATACTTTCAACTACATATGCAGGGGTTTTTTTTTTTCTCTTTCATTCCTGACTCTGCTGCAGCTTATGGAACTCAACCCCATATACTTCTTTTGGCTTAAAACAACTTTGCATCTAGTTGGCCTTATTAAAAAAATTTTTTTTAAAGATTTTATTTATTTGACAGAGAGAGATCACAAGTAGGCAGAGAAGCAGGAAGAGCTAGAGAGAGGAGGAAGCAGGCTCCCCGCTGAGCAGAGAGCCCGATGTGGGGCTCGATCCCAGGACCCTGAGATCATGACCTGAGCCGAAGGCAGAGGCTTAACCCACTGAGCCACCCAGGCACCCCTAGTTGGCCTTATTTTAGGCAAGAATAAGCATTTGGCAACTATTTCCAGAGCTCTTCAGGAAAGACCCTTAAATATATGGAGTACCAGGTATCTACTTTCCCAGTGGCCATTCGCTTCTTGCTTTTTTGCCACCAAGTCACTACATCCTCTTCAAAATGTTTCTTGATAGCCAACAAGATATTTTGTCAGCATGTAATTCTATTTGTATATTTATTATGAACTATGACATATGTGCTCAGGGTAAAGACCCAGAAAGTCATTTAATTCACTTCTGGTTAGATATCATTCCACTTATTCAAGATGATAGTAAATTGGTAATAAGAAAAGCTCTCAACCAAGAAGAACACAGCCACTGTAGAATGTAAGTTTATTTTTACCACTTAAGAATTCTTCTGCCTCCACAGATTGCTTTGCCACTTGTACACTAACTACAGATCTGTATTCATAGTGTAGTTTTTGAGCATTGTTTATTGCCTAACATGTATACAATTATTTGTCCGCACCCATCACCCAACCAATAATCAGCCAGATCATGGTAGAATACTTTGGCTTCCTTACATCTTATGGTGAAAGTGCTTAGTTGATCTACACAGCTGCCACATGTATAACCCCCCCCAATTTTTTTTTTTTTTACCCCCAGCCCTTTGGTCAATCTGATAGAGAACTAGAGTTCATTATAGGTATGCTGAGCTCTTGTTGATGCATCAACCAGCTGCATGAGAGATACAGTGAAAGGGTAGGTATGACCCAGAAGAGGAGTAAACTCAGCAAACCCTGCCCTTGTTTTCTAGGAAGAAAGACTATGACATTGTGAGGGATGGTGCCTTTTAAGCTAGCTTGATCCGTCTCTACACCACATATTTCTAGCTCATAAAGACACATGGCAAAAACCTTCCAGTGTACCTTATTTGTTCCCAGCTTGCCATAACCTTTATTTTGCTTCTGACTTCTGGACTACTGTTTGTATTTAGCAAAAATGCCAGGCACTGTGCTAGGCATTGGGAATACAAAGATGAATAATACATGGTCCCTCCCCCTGGAGAGCCTCCAATGAGAAGTTTCTTCATTGAGAATACAACTGTGTAAAGAAATTTAACTATATTAATGAATAATTTAACAGATATGCTTGGGGTACTGTAGGTCCACAGAAGAGGAAAGTCCTGATTGCCTGTGGAAAACGGAAAGTTTTTTGGAGGAAGTAACACACCAGCTGGAAATTTTTAAAAATAACTAGGAATTGACAAGAAAGTGAGGGGAATTTTAGTCAGAATATCTAAAGAAATGAGGTGTGAAAAGGCATATCTTGTTTAGAACTACAGGTGCTTCAGAATAGCTAGAGGACATGTAATATGTTAAGGAATGGTAGGACATGAGGCTGAAAAGGAAAGAATTTGTACACCTGGAGTAGGCCATGGTGAATCATTAAAGGATTTTAATTGGGGAGGAATATGATATTTTTGGTTATGCAAGATAATTCCATGTTATTGCAAATTATTTATAATTGGAAAAGTTTGGGACCAGATCAAATGTCCAGTGTAAATTACCAGGGATAATTGAAGGGTAGCAGAATATGCCTGTTTGACATAAAGATTATTTTGAGGGCACCTGGGTGGCTAAGTGGGTTAAGCCTCTGCCTTCGGCTCAGGTCATGATCCCAGGGTCCTGGGATCAAGTCCTGCATCGGGCTCTCTGCTCAGCAGGGGGCCTGCTTCCTTCTCTCTCTCTGTCTGCTTCTCTGCCTACTTGTGATCTCTCTCTCTCTGTCAAATAAATAAATTTTAAAAAAATTATTTTGAGCTGATTATTTTAAGAAATACAGACATAGGAGAAGCTCTGAAAACAGAGTCGAAGTTACCCATTTGTAAGGTACATTTACACTTAATGAAGAAAGTCTCCATTTTTAAGTATCTTCCTCTCTGTATCAGGAAGAGAAGGATGACTCTAAATCACAAGAAACTTAAAGATGGCACTGACTTAAATCTGCATGACGAACTTTACTCTTGTTTACTGTGTTTTTCCTGGTACCTTCCCAATACTGGCCTCTCCCACATCTTTCTTTTGTCTTTACCTGAAGATGTATTTAAGGTGGTGGCCTAGGCTCTCTCAAGGAATTAACCTATTTTTTCTGGTTATCTTCCATGTATATGTGTTACATGTATACATGTTAAAAAAAATGGTTTGCTTTTCTCTTGTTAATCTGTCTTTTATTATAGGGGATCTCAACCAAGAACTCAAAGGTAAAAGGAAAATTATTTTCCTTTCCTGCATAAGGGTCAAATAGAGGGTGGCATATCCATACAACAGAAAATTATATAGCCTTTCCATGTTTTTTACAAATATGTAAGGAAGTAGCTTATGACAGATATTAAATGAAAACACTGGAGTGTAAGTTCTAAATATATGGAGAGATATTCATATTCATAATCATAAATTCATATCCATATTCATAAATGGAAAGGCTCCGTTTCATAAAGAATTTTGTTTTTTCCAAATTGTTTTATAGATAAATGCACTTCTAATTTTAAAGATCATCTAAAGTTTTTTTTAAAGCAATTGACATGATGATTTTAAAATTTATGGGGTGGTTGCTCCTGGGTGGCTCAGTCGGCTAAGACTTTTGGCTCAGGTCATGATCCCAGGCTCATGAGATCGAGCCCCATGTCAGGCTCTGCAGTAAGTGTAGAGTCTGCTTGCAATGCTTTTGCTCCTATGACCCTCCCCCAACTTGTGATCTCTCTCTCTCTCTCTAAATTAATAAACAAAATCTTTTAAGAATAAATAAGGTAAAATTTATAGACCCAAGAACACAAATAGCACTACTGAAAAAGAAGAGTAAGATATTGGGACTTCCCATAAAGAAATCAAGACTTTTTATAAAACTATAAAATTAAAAACAGAATGACATTGAATTGGGAATAATCAAACTGAACAATGGAGTAGAATAGAGAACCCAGAAGCAGACCTATGAATATATGAAAACAATGTTTCACTAAGGTGGCATTGCAAATAACCAGGGGAGAAAAGACTACTAAATAGTGTTGAGACACCTAAGTAGTCATATTTTTAGAAAAAGAAATTGGATCCCTACTTCAGACTCTATCCAAAATTCTAGAAGAATTAAAGACTTAAATGTGAAAGATCAGACTAAAAATTTAGAAGACAATGAGAATATCTGTGACTTTTGGGTAGAGAGGATTTCTTAAGAACTAAAAAGCACTGAGAATAAATGGAAACATTGATAAATTTGACAATATTGAAAATTGTGTATCAAATAATATCAAGAAGGGGAAAAGGCCAGTCTAAACTGGGAGAAAATACAAATAGCTGACAAAAATTAATATATAGAATATATAAGGAAATCCTACAAATGAATGAAAACAAGAAAAGGAAAATCTAATGGAAAAATGGACAAAAGACGTACCTATTTCACAGAAATAGAAATATGGCTTAAGAGTGTCAGTGTCGGGCGCCTGGGTGGCTCAGTGGGTTAAAGCCTCTGCTTTCAGCTCAGGTCATGATCCCAGGGTCCTGGGATTGAGCCCCACATCGGGCTCTCTGCTCTGCGTGGAGCCTGCTTCCTCCTCTCTCTCTCTGCCTGCCTCTCTTGCCTACTTGTAATCTCTGTCTGTAAAATAAATAAATAAAATCTTTTAAAAAAAAAAGAGTGTTACTGTCAATAATAATCAGAAACGTGCTAAATTTAGACCACAGTGAAACTCATCTTACTGCTACTAGATTTACAATAGTTAATTTTTACTTTTCCCCCCACCCATCTCAGACAACTGTACTTTAAACTTTAGCACACTAATCTTTTTGAAATTCTCTTATTATATCATTTTCTTTTATTATTTGGTTACCAATGTGTATAGTATCTTGTGTTCTTTTTTTAAATTAGCATATAATGTATTATTTGTTTCAGGGGTACAGGTCTGTGATTCATCAGTCTTACACAATTCACAGCACTCATACCCTTTCCAGTGTCTGTCACCCGGCCATCCCATCCCTCTTGTCCCCCTCCACTCCAGCAACCCTCAGTTTTTTTCCTAAGACCAAGAGTCTCTTAAGATTTTCTCCCTCTCTCTAGTTTCATCTTGTTTCACTTTTCCCTCCCTTCCCCTATGATCCTGTCTTGTTTCTCAAATTCCTCAAATCATTGAGATCATATTATAATTGTCCCTCTCTGATTGACTTAGTTCACTTAGCATAATACCCTCTAGTTCCATCCACATTGTTGCAAATGGCAAGATTTTGAGGCTTTTTGATGACTGCATAATATTCCAGTGTGTGTATATGTGTGTGTGTATATCACATCTTTATCCATTCATCTGTTGATGGACATCTAGGCTCTTGTCCACTGTCTGGATAGTGGACAAACAATAGTTTGGCTATTGTGGACACTGCTGCTATAAACATTCAGGTGCTCGTGCCCTGTCAGATCACTACATTTGTATCTTTGGGGTAAATACCCAGTAGTGCAGTAAATAATAGAAAAATAGTCTTTTTTCCACTGGACATTTTTTCCTGCTTTGTTGAAGATTAGTTGGCCATAGAGTTGAGGGTCTATTTTTGGGCTCTCTATTCTGATCCATTGATCTATGTTTCTGTTTTTCTGCCAGTACGATATTGTCTTGATGATGACTGCTGTGTAGTAGAACTTGAAGTCTGGAATTGTGATGCCACCAGCTTTGTTTTTCTTTTTCAGCATTCCTCTGGCTATTCAGGGTCTTTTCTGGCTCCATACAAATTTTAGGATTATTTGTTCCATTTCTTTGAAAAAAGTTGATGGTATTTTGATAGGGATTGCATTAAATGGGTAGATTGCTCTAGGTAGCATAGACCTTTTCACAATATTTGTTCTTCCAATCCATGAGCATGGAATGTTCCTCCATTCTTGGTGTCTTCCTCAGTTTCTTTCATGAATATTCTATAGTTTTCTGAGTACAGATTCTTTGCCTCTTTGGTTAGATTTACCTAGGTATTTTACAGTTTTGGGTGCAATTGTAAACGGGATTGACTCCTTAATTTCTCTTTCTTCTGTCTTATTGTTGGTGTATAGAAATACAGCTGATTTCTGTGCACTGATTTTACATTCAGACACTTTACTGAATTCCTGTATGAGTTCTAGCAGTTTTGGGGTAGTCTTTAGGGTTTTCCACATAAAGTATCATATCATCTGCAAAGAGTGAGAGTTTGACTTCGTCTGCTGATTTGGATGCCTTTTATTTCTTTTTGTTGTCTGCTGAGGCTGGGACTTCTAGTACTATGTCGAATAGCAGTGGTGATAGTGGACAGCCCTGCCGTGTTCCTGACTTTAGGGGAAAAGCTGTCAGTTTTTCCCTATTGAGATTGATACTCGCTGTGGATTTTTCATAGATGGCTTTGATGATATTGAGGTATGTGCCCTCTATCCCTACACTTTGAAGAGTTTTGGTTAAGAAAGGATGCTGTACTTTGTCAAATGCCTTTTTAGCATCTTTTGAGAGTATCATATGGTTCTTATTCTTTCTGTTATTAATGTATTGTATCATATTGATTGATTTGTGGATGTTGAACCAACCTTGCAGCCCAGGAATAAATCCCACGTGGTCGTGGTGAATAATCCTTTTAATGTACTGTTGGATCCTATTGGCTAGTATTTTATTTTTATTTTTTTTAAGACTTTATTTATTTGACAGAGAGAGAGATCACAAGTAGGCAAAGAGGCAGGCAGAGAGAGAAGGGGAAGCAGACTCCCTGCTGAGCAGAGAGCCTGATGCGGGGCTCCATCCTAGGACCCTGAGATCATGACCTGAGCTGAAGGCAGAGTCTTTAACCCGCTGAGCCACCCAGGTGCCCTATTGGCTAGTATTTTGGTGAGAATTTTTGCATCTGTGTTCATCAAGGATATTGGTCTGTAATTCTCCTTTTTGATGGGATCTTTGTCTGGTTTTGGGATCAAGGTAATGCTGACCTCATAAAATGAGTTTGGAAGATTTCCTTCCATTTGTATTTTTTGGAACAGTTTCAGGAGAATAGGTACTAATTATTTTTTAACTGTTTAGTAGAATTTCCTTGGGAAGATGTCTGGCACTGGGGTCTTGTTGGGAGATTTTTGATTACCGTTTCAATTTCCTTACTGGTTATGAGTCTGTTCAGGTTTCTATTTCTTCCTGGTTTAGTTTTGGCACTTTATAGTCTCTAGGAATGCATCCATTTCTTCCAGATTGTCTAATTTGCTGGTGCATAAGTTGCTCATAATATGTTCTTACAATTGTTTATTTCTTCAGTGTTGGTTTTGATCTCTTTTTCATTCTCTTTTCTTCTTGATAAGTCTGGACAGGAGTTTATCTGTCTTATTAATTCTTTCAAAGAACCACCTTCTAGTTTTGTTGGCCTGCTCTACTGTTCTTTTAGTTTCTATTTGATTGATTTCTGCTCTTATCTTTATTATTTATCTTCTCATGCTGGGTTTAGGCTTTCTTTCCTGTTATTTCTCCAGCTCCTTTAGGTATAGGGTTAGGTTGTGTATTTGAGACCTTTCTTGTTTCTTGAAAAAGCCTTGTAGTGCTATATACTTTCCTCTTAGGACTGCCTTTGCTGCATCCCAAAGATTTTGAACAGTTCTGTTTTCATTTTCATATGCTTCCATGAATTTTTTATATTTTTCTTTAATTTTTTGGTTGACCCATTCATTCTTTAGTAGGATGATCTTTAGCTTCCATGTATTTGAGTTCTTTCCAACTTTCCTCTTTTGATTGAGTTCAAGTTTCAGAGCACTGTGGTCTGAAAATATGCAGGGAATGATCCCAGTCTTTTGGTACCAGTTGAGACCTGATTTGTGACCCAGGATATGATCTTTTCTTGAGAATGTTCCATTTGCACTAGAGAAGAATGTGTATTCTGTTGCTTTGGGATGGAATGTTCTGAATATATCTGTGATGTCCATCTGTTCCAGTGTGTCATTTAAAACCTTTATATTCTTTTTGATCTTTTACTTAGACGATCTGTCCATTTCAGTGACAGGGGTGTTAAAGTCCCCTACTATTTCTGTACTATTGTTGCTATGTTTTTTTGATTTTATTATTTGGGTTATATAATTGGCTGCTCCCATGTTAGGGGCATAGATATTTAAAAATGTTAGATCTTCTTGTTGGACAGACCCTTTGAGTATGATATAGTGACTTTTTGAGTATGATATAATGACTTTGCGTATGATATAGTGACCCTTTGAGTATGATATAGTGACTTTGATATAGTATGATATAAGACTTCAGTTTATCTTATTTTTTTTTAAGATTTTATTTATTTGACAGAGATCACAAGTAGGCAGAGAGACAGGCAGAAAGAGAGAGGAGGAAGCAGGCTCCCTGCCAAGCAGAGAGTCTGATGCGGGACTCGATCCTAGGACCCCGAGATTATGACCTGAGCTGAAGGCAGAGGCTTAACCCACTGAGCCACCCAGGCGCCCTATAGTCTTCAGTTTAAAATCCAATTTGTCTGATAAAAGGATTGCCACCCCAGTTTTCTTTTGATGTCCATTAGCATGGTAAATGGTTTTCTACCCCCTCACTTTAAATCTGGAGGTGTCTTTGGGTCTATAATAAGTCTCTTGCAGACAGCATATCAGTGGGTCCTATTTTTTTTATCCATTCTGATACCTGTGTCTTTTGATTGGGTCATTTAGCCCATTTACATTCAGGGTAACTATTGAAAGATGAATTTAGTGCCATTATATTGCCTGTAAGGTGACTGTTAACTGTATGTTGTCTCTGTTCCTTTCTGGTCTTGTTACTTTTAGGCTCTCTCTTTGCTTAAGAGGACCACTTTCAATATTTCCTGTACGGCTGGTTTGGTATTTGTAAATTCTTTCAGTTTTTGTTTGTCCTGGAAGCTTTTTATCTCTCCTATTTTTTTAAAGATTTTATTTATTTATTTGACAGAGAGACAGAGAGGGAACACAAGAGAGGGAGTGAGAGAGGGAGAAGCAGGCTTCTCACTGACCAGGAAGCCCGATGTGGGGCTCGATCCCAGGACCCTGGGATCATGACCTGAGCTGAACGCAGACATTTAATGACTGAGCCACCCACGTGCCCCATCTCTCCTTCTATTTTCAGTGACAGCACTTGGCTGCATATTTTTCTCATTTATTGCTCTTAATATATTATGTCAGTCCTTTCTGGCCTGCCAGGTCTCTGTGGATAGGCCTGCTGCCAGTCTAATATTCCTACCATTGTAGGTTACAGATCTCTTGTTCCCGAGCTGCTTTCAGGATTTTCTTTTTTGTCTCTGAGACTTGTAAGTTTTACTGTTAGATGATGGGGTGTTAACCGATTTTTATTGATTTTTGAGGGGGATTCTCTGTGCCTCCTGGATTTTGATGCCTGTTTCCTTCCCCAAATTAGGGAAGTTCTCCATCATAATTTGCTCCAATATTCCTTCTGCTCCTCTCTTGTTCTTCTTCTGGGATCCCAGTTATTCTAATATTGTTTCATCTTATGATATCACTTATCTTTTGAATTCTTCCCTCATGATCTGGTAGTTGTTTATCTCTCTTTATCTCAGCTTCTTTATTCTCTATCATCTTGTCTTCTATATCACTAATTCTATCTTCTGCCTCATTTATTCTGAAGTAAGAGACTCCATTTTCTATTGAACTTCATTAATAGCCTTTTTGATCCCAACTTGGTTAGTTTTAGTTCTTTTATTTTTCCAGAAAGGGACTCTCTAGTATCATTTATGCTTTTTTCAAGCTTAACTAATATCTTTATAATTGTCATTCTGAAGTCTAGATCTGATATATTACCAATGTCCATATTGATTAGGTCCCTGGCAGTCGGTACTGCCTCTTGTTTTTGTTTTTGTTTATTTTTGCAGTGAGTTTTTCTGTTCAGTCATTTTGTCCAAGAAGAATAGATGACTGAGAGAACAAAATGCTAAAAGGGTAACAATGACTCCAGAAAAATATACACTAAACAAATCAGAAGAGACCCACAACTGGGAGGAGAAGAAAGGAAAGTAAAGAAGTGTTGTGGCCGGCGCGAGAACATGACCAAGGTCGGGAGGGTAAGAGGATGGTTAAAAGAAAGACGCAAAGAGATGGGGGCAGGAGAGACACAGAGGAGGTTGTCCAAACAGTGTCACTTTATTCAGGGAGCTACCAGAGTATATGTAGCGTTTGGGATAGAAAGGAATAAAGAAGTAATTAATCATAGTCAACTCAATACTATTACAGCTGGTTCTCATCACATTGCTATTGATCTTTAGATCTAAGGAACATATTGCTATCAGCTATCGATCATGCATGACATATAGATAGTTACTTGATACTTCAAAGGATAGGGTAAAAATAGCAGATGTGGTTTATGACTTGTGCAACTACATCATGACCTACGCAGGACCTTTGCCTACATCAGTGTCTATACAAAGCCCTTGTTCTTAACCGATCTACTGCGGGAAGTCACGTAGGTGAGCACAAGGCACATAGCTCAGACCCTTTCTCAGTGCTACTCAACTTTTTCAGCCTTTAGGTCAGTTAATCCTTAGAGCCTTCCAAGGAGACACAAGTCAGGGCCTGGTTTGGCTCTCGTCTCCAGCCTTTACATGGCTTCCCACAAAGAAGAAAAGAATGTGAACAGGCTGGTGAATAGAACGGAACCACACACTAGATTTTGGGTATATTTTGAGCTTTTAAAGAAAGAAAGACTTATATATATACAAAAATAAGGGTAAATATGATGAAGGGATGGAATATGACTGTAAAGATGAAAATTAAAAATGATTTTAAAAGAGGAATTGATGAGAAGTTGGTTGAAAAAAGAAAGAAAAAATTAAAAAAAAAGAGAGAATGTGATCAGTCAGGAGACTAGAACAAAGCCATACACTAGATTTAGGGTATATTTTGGTCTGTTAGAAGAAACTATATGCCAAAATTTAAAAAAACAAAACAAAACACACATATATAGAAAAAATAAGGTCAAATACAATGAAGGGATAGAATTTGATTGTAAAAATGAAAATTAAAACAGATTTTTAAAAAATGTATTGATAAGATGTTGGTTAAAATAGGAAAATGGAAAAATAAGAAAAAAGAAAATTAAAAATTTTTAACTTTGACTAAAGAATTATGGGGAAAAAGCCATGAATTCTATGTGCTGTATTCCCCTAGCACTGGAGTTTTGCAGTTCTCATTGATTGGTAACCTTGTTCTTGGCTGGATGTTCTTGCTGATACTCTGGGGGAGGGGCCTGTTGCTGTCATTCCAAGGTGGAATTTCACTGCCCTTTCCAGGGGCCAGGATAAGTAATCTGCTCAGTTTTGCTCTCAGTAGCTTTTGTTCCCTGAATACTTTCCGTTCATCTTTGGAGGATCAGAATGAAAGTGGTGGCCTCCCAGTCTCTGGCCTGGAGGAGCTGAGCGCTTGGGGTCCCATTCCTTAGTGTGCCCTCAGAGAAAAGCAATCACTCCTGTCTCCCTGGTCTCTGGCTGTACTCCGTGCTCACCCAGCCAGTGACTGAGCATTCCTATCTCTGGCACATGGCACCGTTTGGAGTCTCTAAACCCAGCCAATTCCTGCAGTGCACTCCCATGCCACTGTTCCTAGTGGAAGAACTGGTAGGGGTCTCCCCAGATCTGCCACTTTTGGGGTCCTTGCTCGGAGAGCAGTGGCCCGACTGTGCCAGGGATCATGGTTTATGGCAACCCCGAGCTGAGAGCCCACTCCTTGGCTCCATCTTTGCAGCCGGTTTCCCCAGTCTGATACCTGGGAGCTCTGCCACACTTAGGCACCCTCAGTCTTTCTGTGATCCTGAAGGTCCTAAGACACACTGTCCCTGCAAGGGCTCCATCCCCCACTTAGCTTCTAGAGCAACGTTCCTCAGTGGAGTGGACTTCTAAAAGTTATGATTTTGTGCTCTGCTGCTCGATCACTTGCCAGGAGCCGGCTGATGGAGGCTTCCTTCCCCCGAGGTCTGTCTTCCCGTATAGCACCTCAGATTCACTTCTCTGGACGTCCAGCCTTCCAGAAAGTGGTCACTTTTCTATGCGTAGAATTGCTGCTATTCTTTTTTTCAATCTCCTGTTGAGTTTGTAGGTGTTTAGAATGGTTTGATAACTATCTAGATGAATTTCTGGGACCAGAGGAAATTTAGGTCTTCTACTCCTCTGCCATCTTGCTCTATCACTTTGTGTTGTTCTTGCCCAGAATACTTTTCCTTCCTTTAGTATAACATTTCTTAAAGTATGGTCCCCAGACAGGCATTAACACCACCAACAGAAATACACATATATTGGCCCCACCTCTCAACTATCTTTTCAAGGATGTTTGTGTAATGAATAATTTTGTAGGTTAGAGATAGTGTTTTGCTCTAGAGCACCGGACAGGTTTGATTGCAGCCCATTATAAAAATTAGGGATTCCTAAGCTCAGGGTTCCTCTCCTATAATACAACTCACTGTTTCTGCTGATATTACCTGGCCTTTCCCCCATAACTGTGTGGGAGTTGGACTTGGGGGATTGCCTCAAGAGAATAAGGATACTGGGGTGCCTGGGTGGCCCAGTCAGTTAAGTATTTGACTCTTGATTTTGGCTCGGGTCATTATCTCAGGGTTGTGAGATTGACCCTCATGTTGGGCATGTACTCAGTCGGGAGTACACTTGAGATTCTCTCTCTCCTTCTCCCCATCTCTCCATGTTCTCTCTCTCTCTGTAAAAAAAAATAAACCTTTAAAAAATAGAATGAGATTACTTCTCTTGCTGTGAGTAAAAAAACAAGTAAAAAACCATTCTTTGTCCTCTGATCCAAGAGTCTTATGTTTTTTGTTATATCCATGAAACTGTGGCAGGCTAACCTCTTTCTAGCTTGCAAATACAATAAAACCACAGACCTTTGACAGTTCTTTTTTTTTTTAATTTTTAAAAATTTATTTATTTGTCAGAGAGAGAGGGAGAGCGAGCACAGGCAGATAGAGTAGCAGGCAGAGGCAGAGGGAGAAGCAGGCTCCCTACCAAGCAAGGAGCCCGATGTGGGACTCGATCCCATGACGCTGGGATCATGACCTGAGCCGAAGGCAGCTGCTTAACCAACTGAGCCACCCAGGCGTCCCGACCTTTGACAGTTCTTGACACAAGTCTTCTTTTATGAAGTTAGTGCCCTGAAATGGGAACCATTGCTTTTAGTAATTGTTAATAGAGTTAAATAACAAAAATTCAACAAAGTAAATTTAAAAATCAGATTGGCTTCTTTCAGTGAATCATGAATTGGGCAACATCCCAATTAGCAAGGGAAAGGAGCTCCACCAAGCTATAGAAAAGGGAGGTTTTTAAAGACAGATGGAAAAAAGAAATTATTTGCAAAGAATGTCTTGTTTCAGGCAAGGTTGCCTTCCTGAGGGGAAGGGTAGGGGTTTATTGGGTGGATTATTTATTTCTCTAGTGCTAACCAGGTAATTTGGTGTTAACTTGTTAAAGGTTACATACATTCAAGGGGGTTGAAACCGTAGTTAGGTTAGGTATTACATTTTGGTTTACTAATGTGGGGTTAGCACAAGTGACTACATTTTGGGTGTTCTTTCTCCTTTTTAACAGTAGGAAGCATGGTATTGCATGCAACATGAAGCATGGTTTTGAAAAAGCTTAATGTATACCAAGACATATTTTTCAGTGTCAAATTTTAACTTTCAAATATTCTTTAGCATGTCTCCATTAACCTAGTTTCATTTCTGTTTTTAATTTTCATTCAAAAAACGTTTCTATATTGTCCTGTTTGCTCCTTCTTTTTTTCAGATTGCGGCACCATTAAAAGCTGGGTTGATCCAGAGACAGACAGATGGCTGAAAATGGCAGAGAAGAAAAAATAAAATGGACAACGACTATTATTATTAGCTCATCTCTTAAGGTAAAGAGGCTTTTGGCCATTGATCTTTAATTTAAAAATTAAAAGCAATAGTACAATATTTTAAAAATATCCTTAGCTCTATTTCCAAAGTTCTGTGGATTCACAAGTATATAAACTAAATGTATTTTTAAAAAATATTTTATTTATTTATTTGACAGAGATCACAGGTAGGCAGAGCGGCAGGCAGGGGGGAAGCAGAGAGGGAAGCAGGCAGAGGGGGAAGCAGGCTCCCCACTGAGCAGAGAGCCCGATTCGGGGCTTGATCCCAGGACCCTGGGATCATGACCTGAGCCAAAGGCAGAGGCTTAATCTGCTGAGCCATCCAGGCGCCCCGAACTAAATGTATTTTAAAGATAAATTCTAAACATTACTGCATCCATTTTCAACATCCTACTTCTCTAAATATTTGAAGGCTGGAAATTTTTTATTTTTTTTTTCTCTATAAGCCTGTTCTAATAGAGATATTAAAGGATTCGAGAAACAGTAAAACACACATTAATGTTTTGAAGAAATAAACCACAGAAACTGATCTGTGTACCTTAGTGGCATTAGGGGGAAGCTGTCTCCATACAGTTGGGATGGGGAAGGGATAGGAAGTTGAATGCCTGAAAACAGTTGGTCAGTCCACAACCATTTTTAGCTCCTCAGCCAATAGGATTTCTCCATTGCCCTAGTATTTATCTATGGACACTAGTTCATGTCTAGAGGGAAGGGGAAAGAAATGAGTATTCCACAGTAAATATGAGAGAGGCAAGAATAAGATTAAAAATAATATTTTTTTAATCCATTCTATCCTCCCACTGCTACCTCAAGCTGCACTTTGCCCTGTTGGCTTTCACCATCTAGCTGCATAACACAAACCAGTTTAAGAAAGCCTTAAGTCTCATTGGTTTTTTTTCTTGCTTCTTTTTGTTAGGTTTCTTGAATTCCCGTTTTTCTCTTAATTCTAAAGCTTTTTGAGACTGATACTGAGAGAGCTAGCAATCCACACTGATTTGCTAAGAACAACTACTTCATAATTCGTTTATTATGTTTAACCATCTTGCTTTGTGATTAAAATTTTCATACTGACATTCTTTTAAATTTTCTATCAGATTGAGTACCCTTTCCCATTTCTGTTTTTGTTTATATTTCCTTTCTTATGAGTAGATTTGGTAGACAGAAACTAGTTTTACACAATATTAATAGGTGTTAAATCTGTAGAAGGAAGTATTGGATTATATTTGGAATGCTTGTATGAACAAATTTTTACAAGTTTTTTTGTTTTTTGTTTTTTGTTTTTTACTGCACTACTCTTAAGAGCCTTTCATATGCCTAAATGCATGGTAAATCCTCAAAAGGAGACAAAATAATATTCAGTGTTTCCCAGTATTACTTGAATACAAGGAACATCTTTTAATATTTCATGGGACTAATATTCCATGAAACATGCTTTGGAAAATCTGGTCTTAGCTCCTGGTTATTTTGAAAAATTAACTCTTGAATTTGGCTGGTTTTTTTTTTTTTTTTTTTTTTAGATTTTATTTATTTGATAGAGAGAGACACAGTGAGAGAGGGAACACAAGCAGGGGGAGTGGGAGAGGGAGAAACAGACTTCCTGCCAATCAGGGAGACCAATGTGGGGCTTGATCCCAGGACCCTGGTATCATGACTTGAGCTGAAAGCAAATGCTTAACGACTGAGCCACCCAGGTGCTCCTTGGCTGTTTTTTTCTTAATTCAGTATTTCTATTTTTATCTTTATTATTTTCATCATAATTCTTTTAGTTGGCACCCCAGACAGAGTATGATTTTTAAAAAATTTGTTACTATTTTTTTAAAGATTTATTTATTTATTTGACAGACAGAGATCACAAGTAGGCAGAGAGGCAGGCAGAGAGAGAGGAGGACCAGGCTCTCTGCTAAGCAGAGAGCCCGACACGGGGCTCGACCCAGGACCCTGAGATCATGACCTGAGCTGAAGGCAGAGGCTTTAACCCACTGAGCCACCCAGGTGCCCCCCAAAATTTATTACTATTTTTAGTTGAAGTATATTTGACATACAATATTACCTTAGTTTCCGGTTGTACAGCATAATGATTTGACAAGCTTTTACATTCCACAGGTGTAGCTACTGATAGAATATGATTGAAATTCATTAATATGGCATACATGGGTCCTTAGGATATGCCAGCAGTTATTCCTAATACCATCTCCAAATTAACTGACTTGTGTACACCTTACACACTTATAAGAATCATACTTTTGGGGGCGCCTGGGTGGCTCAGTGGGTTAAAGCCTCTGCTTTCGGCTCAGGTCATGATCCCAGGGTCCTGGGATCGAGCCCCACATCGGGCTCTCTGCGCCGCGGAGAGCCTGCTTCCTCCTCTCTCTCCTGCCTGCCTCACTTGCCTACTTGTAATCTCTGTCTGTCAAATAAATAAATAAAATCTTAAGGGACGCCTGGGTGGCTCAGTTGGTTAAGCAGCTGCCTTCGGCTCAGGTCATGATCCCAGCATCGAGTCCCACATCGGGCTCCTTGCTCAGCAGGGAGCCTGCTTCTCCCTCTGCCTCTGCCTGCCACTCTGTCTGCCTGTGCTCGCTCTCTTGCTCTCTCTCTCTCTTACAAATAAATAAATTTAAAAAAATTTAAAAAAAAATCTTAAAAAAAAAAAAAAGAAACATACTTTAGGGTCTGAATGCCTCTGCCTTTAATCTTTCTGTCCATGGTCTACTCACATTTGCCTTCTTCCTTCACTTGTCTGCTTAATAAACTCCTTTCCACTTTAAAGTTTCACTCATATTTTATGAAGCTTTCCTGACTCTTTGACATCTGTTATACCCTTTTATACTTTGTGGGTTTTTTTTTTTTTTAAGATTTTATTTACTTATTTGACAGAGAGAGAGATCACTAACAGGCAGAGAGAGAAGGGAAAGCGGGCTCCCCGCTGAGCAGAGAGCCCGATGTGGGGCTAGATCCCAGGACCCTGAGATCATGACCTGAGCCGAAGGCAGAGGTTTAACCCACTGAGCCACCCAGGCACCCCCTTTGTGGGGGTTTTTGCCAAAATTCTCAATCTTGTCTTTCATCTCCTTGAACATAGTAAACATCACTATTTTAAGGCATGTATCTGATGTAACTTCACTATATGTAACATCCCCTGTGAGTCTGTTTCTATTGCCTATTGTTTCTCATAGTTCTCTTTCAAGTAATTTTGTCTCTTGGTATGTCTGATTATTTTTGGTCGTGTGTTGGAATTTGCATTTGAAAAATTGTAGAAATAATTTGAGGCCTAGAATCGTGTTCTTTTCCTTTAAGAAGTCTTAATTTTACAAGAGAATTAAATCCCCAAAGCCCTAAGGATTGCCCCATAAAATACAGGACATTTAGTTACAACATTTGGGTTTTAGGTAAACAATGAAATTGGAGGAAGTACCTCTCAAATATTGCATGGGAAATACACTAAAAAAAATGTTTATCTGAAACTCAGATTCAACTGGGTGTTATTTTTATTTGCTAAATATGGCAATCCAAGCCCTAAAGCAGCTATTGTATGTAATAAATGAACTACAACTAGAATGGTACTAGTTATGTGAGAATTGAAAAAACAGTCACTCAAAATAATTTTCTTTGTAGTTCATATGAGGAAACCTGATTGAGAAAGGTTACTCTAGAGAGTGCTTCTGCAAGGTGCTTGGGAGCACTAGTAATACAGTATTACCTAAAGACAATTTCAGGGATTGAAATGCTTTGAAGCTAGGCTGTAGTCCCTGTGAGAGCTGTTCTACTTTTGTCAGAAGCCGTGTTCAGCCTCTCATCTCCTTCTGAATTGGCAGATATCCTTAGGGAAAAGGTGGCCTAAATGCTGGTCTCGTATCTCTGAATTTCTGTGTAGATTTTGACCTTAGAACTTTTCACTATACTGATAGCTCTCCTATGCATTCAAGCAGATTTAAAAAATTGTGCAGCTTTTCTAGTTGCCTTAGCAGGAGGTTTGGCCTAAATTACATAGTCTGCCATTTCTGGAATCAGTGTATAATTTTAAAACAGTGGAAGAAAACTCATGGTTGTACTCTAGGTCAGGATCTGTTTGGCACAAAATACTCTCCTTAGAATAGAAAGGAAGCATATATTTCATACATAATTCCAGCCTGTATACTTAAAATTCCAGCCTGTAATACACATGTTCTAAAGCAGAATATACAATTAATGTACCTAAGGGATTTTTGTCTACTCGGAGAATAGCCAGCTTGAGTTACAACCAATCAGGAAACACTATTAACCACTTACATCTTAGTGGCTTGGAAAAAATGATCTGAGTCATTACTTCAGATAAATGAGATGATTTTTTAAGAGATTTTGTTTATTTGACAGAGAACAAGATGGTGAGTATAAGCAGGGGGAGGGGGAGAAGCAGGCTCCCCGCTGAACAGGGAGCCCAATGCAGAACTCGATCCCAGGACCCCAGGATCATGACTTGAGCCGAAGGCAGTCACTTAACCAACCGAGCCACCCAGGCACCTGGAAATGAGATGATTTTAAAATGGCATTTAAAATAGAAGCCTTGTTGCTGTGTTTATACATGTTTTCTGTCTTGTCTAAGGCTTAGAGTGGCTTAGTCAGTTAGGTGTCTCTTGGTTTCAGCTCAGGTCATGATCTCAGGGTTGTGAGATCTAGCCAATGTCAGATTCTGTGCTAAGCAGGGAGATTCTCTCCCTCTCCCTCTGGCCACCTCCCTCCCTACACCATGTGTTCTGTCTCTGAAATAAATAAATACATATTTTTAAAAAGTATAAAATTAGGGACACCTGGGTTGCTCAGTTAAGTGTCTGTCTTCGGCTCAGGTCATGATCCCATCCTGCTTCGGGCTCCTTGCTCAGTGGAGAGTTTGCTTCTCCCTGTTAGCCACACCCCCTGCTTGTGCTCTCTGACAAATAAAATCTAATAAAATCTTAAAATTTAAAAAAAAAGTATAAAAGTAACTGTAATGTACAGAAATGATTTGGTTGTCTCCTTGTGTCATTCTGTACGTCTGGCACTTAACGGTATCGTGAACCATCTTCGAAACTCACCACCACCCACCTTCCAATTTACATTAATGCATGTCAGAATCTGTCTCCAAGTTGTTTTTTAACGAAGTTTGCATTTATTCTCTTATAGTTCTTTAATATTGTCCTTGGATTTGCACAGTTCATTTCCAGACACAGTGTTTCAGTAGAACCAAATTATTTTTGCTTCAAGTGTTTTTTTCGCCAGAGAGCAAATTTACTGTCTCCTTTGATGAACAAATATTTAAGTGGCTATAAAAGAAGCTATTAAACTTAATTTTTTAATTAGCTTTAATATAAAATCATTCATTCTAAGCATGTCTTAAGTTTGTGTTTCTAAAAAAAATTTTTTTTAGAGTTATGAAGTTGCAACTGCCCTAGAAAATCAAAGCCACAAGATTCGTTATTCAGATTCAGTGGAAAATGGATCAATTATCTTTTCTCTTTCTGGTACGTTGTATTTGTTAACTGTCTTGATTTAATAAGCCTCTTACAAAATATGTGAGTATAAATTCTAATAGTTGTAGTTCGATAACCAGGTAATAAGCTTAAGGTATTATCTTTTGGGAGAAGTAAATGTATAAAACTCTATTACTACTGCAAAAGTAGTGCATGTGGCCAACCACAACATACGTTCCTGTTTAGATTATAATTGGGGGCACCTGGGTGGCTCAGTCAGTTAAGCATCCAACTCTTGCTTTTGCTTCAGGTCATGATCTCAGGGTTGTGAGATCAAGCACTGCATTGGGCTCTGTGCTAGGCATGGAGCCTACTTAAGATTCTCTCTCTCTCTCCCCCTCCCGTTCCCTCTTTAAACAAATGGAAAAAATTACTGTTGAACTAAAGCTGAACCAGTGGAATCTGGCAGAGGACAGTAAAAACAACATACTTTTGAACTAACATGCAAGTAGAACAAAGCCATCTCTCCAACAGTCAGTACTTAAAGTGTTACCAGTATTAACAAGGAGGCCAATATCACAACACTGGTTAAAAGCTATATATAAAAATAATATGGGAGAATGTTTTTTTCAGGATTTTGTACAAGAGTTTGCTGAATATAATAGAAACAAATACTAACTAAAAAAAAAAAAACAACCAAATAGAGACAAATAGAAATTCCTCAGATCATAAAATCGTAAAATACAGGGCCATGGGTAAAACGCAGGAAGGAATTAGATTAGGATATGAGAAGGCTAGGGTGATGGGAAGGGAGCAGCACAGAGCACAGGTTTGTGGTAGGGAAATGACTAGAGTGATAAAAGAAGTGGAAGTGAAGTATTTTATCAGGAGGTTTGCAGATAGAATGGTAACTTTAGCAGAGGCTTTGGAAGACAGGCAGATTTCAAAACCTTCTAGAAATAGGGACGCCTGGGTGGCTCAGTTGGTTAAGCAGCTGCCTTCGGCTCAGGTCATGATCCCAGCGTCCTGGGATCGAGTCCCACATCGGGCTCCTTGCTCAGCAGGGAGCCTGCTTCTCCCTCTGCCTCTGCCTGCCATTCTGTCTGCCTGTGCTTGCTCTCTCTCTGACAAATAAATAAATAAAATCTTAAAAAAAAAAAACCTTCTAGAAATAAAACTTCAGGCTTAAAGTGATCCAACTTCAAACTCATCCTTCCTGGTTGAATAGAGAGCCCTCTAGGGAGAAGTGAAATGTTTTTTAATAATTCCTGTGTCCCTTGTCCACTTATATATAGTATCTTATTTAATCCTCTCAATAAACCTATGAAAGAATTATTACATTCTTATAGATGGGAGAACTTAGATTCAGGAAGGTTTATATAAACTGCACAGGTTCATTCATTTAGCTTATAATAATATAATCACTTTACTCAGACTTTTTTTTTTAAGATTTAATTTATTTACTTGACAGAGATCACAAGTAGGCAGAGAGGCAGTCAGAGAGAGAGAGGAAGGGAAGCAGGCTCCCCGCTGAGCAGAGAGTCTGATGCGGGGCTTGATCCCAGGACTTTTCTGAGATCATGACCTGAGCCAAAGGCAGAGGCTTAACCCACTGAGCCACCCAGGCGCCCCAGATTGTCTTCTCTTTTAAAGAGCTATAATTAGATCAAATTTTCCTTTAGGACTATTCTTACAGGCCTGATACTATTTCAGAAATCCTAGATTATGGGATGCCTGGGTGGCTCAGTTGGTTAAGCTTGGTTAAGCGTCTCCTTTCTGCTTTCGGCTCAGGTCACAATCCCAGGGTCCTGGGATTTAGTCTCGAATTGGGCTCCTTGGCTCAGCAGGGAGTCTGCTGCTCCCTGCCTTTCCACCTGCTTATACTCTCTCTGATAGATAAATAAAATCTTAAAAAAAAATTCATAGATTATCTGCTTACAGAGTGTTTTAATTTAATAACAATGTTCTCTACAAAGGTTTCTCTAAGAAATAGTTGAAGGCTTAAGATTTTGATTTCCAGTTTTTAAAAGTCATTATAACATACACAAAAAAATAACTTTTAACTAAAATTAGGCATTACTTTCATTGTGTTAAGTGCCTTAATTTGAAAATTGTTACTGACCAAAGTTGTTTCCTCTAGAATGTCACACTTTATATAAAGTATTTCAAAGAATTACCTAAATCATTTTGTAGTATAAGAATTTTGTTATAACAAATTCTGTTCCTTACAGGTTTGGGTCCTGGACATTTAGAGCTGTATTATAGCCACTTTTGTTGATTCTACAGAGTTTACAAAAAAATTAGCTTATTACAACAAAGTGATGTTTTATATTATGCTCACCTTCCCTAGGACTTGCATTTTTATTAATGGATGCTAAAGAATGCTTTATATCAGCTGAAGAAATATTTCTAGCCAAAATTGAGAAGTTTATTAATATTCACCAAAAGAGTTTTTTGGTTCTGTCTGCTGCCCTCCATGGGCCTGAGGAATGGAAACTGATGTTCAGGATTCAGCAGAGGTATGGAAGAATAGTACTATACACTTTTCTTAAATCACATGTATTTACTTTAGTTCTTAATCCTTTTCAAGTAGGTGAGTTGTTTTGCTAAAAGATAAACACTATAATGTTAACTTGTCATATTTAATAAATTCAGGTTTAATGGCTATTCCAGGAATCAGGGACAAGTTTGAGTTCATGCTGATTTCTGAGATTTTCCTACAACACCAAAACAAAAGTAAACACTTTTTAGTCTCTTAAATTCTGAGTATAAAGCTGTATCATATCCTCTGTGGAATAGGGCAGAGCATGACAGACAGTAAGGTTTCTGTCTCCTTTCTGCATAACAGATGTCTGTGTAAGTTATATGATCTATTTAATTTATGAATTATTTTTCAGATTCCTGGGTAGTAACTTACGGATACTTCCAGTACACAACACAGTAAATGCTATTAATCTTATGTGCACTATGGCTAAGGTGAGTCACCTAGGAAAATGATGCAAATATAGCACTCATAGATTTTAGGGTTTCTGACTTCAAAATGCACACCCTCTTGAGCAGAATTAACAAATATTCTGCTTCTTTTCCGCTCAGAGAAGTTGCTCTTTCAGCATGCAGTGCAGCTCTTTGAAGCATGAACTCAGCCTTTCTTCCCAATTCACTTCCAGTAGCCACTCCGAGAATGACTAATGTTAGGCCAAAAGAACATTTGGCATATATACACTGCGTTGGCCCTACTGGTTTCTTAAATCTTTCTTCAAATTCTAAAATATAATTATTGATCAGGTTGTAGTCAAGAACTGTCAAAGTACAACATACTATTTTATAGAATGATCTTCACAAGTTGTCCATTTTCTTTCCATGCTTGTCCTCCCCTGTGAAGTGTGCCCTAGGCAGAGTTAGGTGATTTTTACTCTTATACTTGGAACAGATCTCCATATTAAAGCAGTTCTTAAAGTATTCTACTTTTGGCTTGTTTGAAATTCCTTAAAGACAAAGACTAAGCATATTTCTATTATTCATAATTAACTCATGTAGTATTTAGCACAAAGAAGGTGATTAGATACTTGTTGAGTAAGTGAAAGTTTTTTTTATATGACCCTTATTATAAAATGATCCTTATATAAAAATTACTTATTTCTATAAATAATGTTGCATGTTTATATCTTCTTACAGACTGTCTCCAAACCATACACAGATAGCATTTGCTATAGAATGATAACAACTGAGGCTTACATCATTGAGCAAAGTCCTGTTTGGAAAACACTTCAAAAGTTAAAACTGAGTAGTGATTCATGTAACCCAAATTAGAATAGCAATTACAAAAGTTCTTTTGGAAGAATGTTAAAATAATTAGACCAGTTAAATTAAAATGTTCAAATATATATTTAAAGATTTTTTTTAATTTAAAAGAATAAAATATATATGATTAAAAATGATTTTCAGTTTTGCTGAGTAATTCCTTTAATAATGTTTAGAAAAAATTGGCACATACACATATTATAAAGCTCAGATGGAGTTTCTTGGTGATACAAGTTAAGTTGGAAGGAAAATATTTACTACAAAATAAAAACACAGCATTTTCTAACTAGCCTCTTAGACTAAAGGAAAAGTCATGCACACTTTTTAACTCTTCCACAAGGGCTGCCAGTATTTCTAAAATTAATGTTTGCAGATGTGTTCATATTATATAACTGCTGCTAGAGAGATGGTGATGGGACTGTGCCCCATAAGACTTCTGAGGTAGGGAAAAAAAGGTAAATTAAGAGAAGTAACCAGCTGGCCTAATTGAAAACCTCTCTGTACACTTTTACAATGGTGTGATATTCCTATTTGACACCAGGAATTCTGAAGTGTAAGAAAGCATCTAATTGGAACATAAAGTGTAAAATGTATTATAAACTCACTACAACTATATGAAGGAAGGCAATACAACTATATTTTATGAGATTATAATAGAATATTATTAGCTTGTATTAGATTTTCAACTAAGTAGGATTTAGAATACATACATGGGCATTACTTACGATGTAAATTATCTTTTTAAAACCAAAGACTACTACTGATCCATAATGTGTCATCACAGAAACGAGTAAATGAGAAAAGCTACATTTATTTTTCTAGCAGTATTTTACAGAAAAGTCTTTATAAAGGTATTAAATAATCATAATGGAAAATAAAGTATTTTACTAGTTTTTATTTAGGAAATGGAGGTTTCACTTTATCCCAATATTTTCTTCAGGGGTAGACTTTGTTTTTATTTCAATGAGTTCTTCTACTCGAGCCAGAACACTTTCAATCAAATCAAATGTGAAAAGAGCTGAATGTAGGACCTGCAGTGCCAAGGGAAATTAGTATTATATTAATGTTGCTGTTAGAGCAAAAAAACAAAAGTCTTCAGCTGTATATAGCTTAGGAAAATTTCAGATCTACCTTAAGCTGCATTTCAGGAGGCATATTAGGGATTTCTTCTCCACCTACAGTTACAGAACAAAGATCTTTAGACTTTTGGACTTCTGTAAGAGAAGAAAAAAAAATCAGGTGTCATATTTAACCATTAAAAACAACTCCTAGATTTCAATAATGAATTTATAAGCTACTGTCATTATTATACCCATTAGAGTAAAAAAAAAAAATTTCTAGTAATGCCTTTAAGAAATATCCCATAGCTATACAGAAAAGAGCAAAAGATTATTATAGAACTGTTTGCTGATATTAAAAAGTAATTCTGGATCTAAGATTCTTTTTCGTAATTTGCACAGATTTACTTGAGGGGGAGGATGTACAGAGCCATACCCAAGTTAGTGTAATATCCAAACAGAAATACTTGTAGTATAATTAGATTTTTAATCAGAATTTGATTTTAATCTGGTTTTCAACAGAATATGCTTCAATTTGGTTTAAATCTTTGTTAACCCAATTTCAGTGTTAACTGGCTTACAGATGTGCTAAAAATCATTTTAATTATAAATAAAATAACTTAGCTGTCATGTTTCCTTGTTTGTTAGAAAATAAACAAGTATGAGATGAAAAAGTTCTTTATTTTTAATATAACTGACAGTTCTAAAAGTTGACTAATTTCTAGACCTAACCAAAAATAAAATTGCACATTACCAACCTTGGCTATTTTCTTGGCTGTTTTTAATTTCTGCTTCATAATGTGCTTTTGACATATTTAGTCCTGTATGGAGTGGCTTTAAGAAATTATTCTCAATCTTTCCAAGTTCTGTCCATAATCCAGTCTATTCAGAAGAATTAATGAAAGAATTATTTAGCTCAACATTTCTTGATTGCCTACTATTATTAAACACGTTAAGAGTTAGAGAAACAAAAATAAAATCTGATTCTTGCCTTTCAAGATAGTTTCCTGTTTAATAATACATTCATTATAACATCTGGTTATTTTATGTGAATACCAATAAAAACAAAAATGTACTTTGGACAGCGTACTCATTAATACATTTGGACAGCTCCTAATTTTAAGATCTGTAACTTTTAAGTTTCATTCATGAGAAAATTATTTGAGAATAATCCATATGATGAGACATTTCTTTTCCTGTAAAAACCATCCTTATAATGACTACATTATATATTCCTTCAACTCATGATCTTTCAATTGCTATCCTTGTCATAGATCTAGTTCTAGAGGATTCCTTCCCTTCCCTCTTAATGGAAACATTTTTCTTTTTTTTTTTTTTTAAGATTTTATTTATTTATTTGACAGAGCACAAGTAGGGGGAGCAGAAGACAGAGGAGGAGGGAGAAGCAGGCTTCTCCCTGAGCAGGGAGCCCGATGCAGGGTTTGATCCCAGGATCCTGGGATCATGACCTGAGCCGAAGACAGCTGCTTAACCGACTGAGCTACCCCAGCGCCCCTATTTTTTTTTTTAAGATATTATTTATTTGAGAGAGAGAGAAAGCAAGAGAGATTACAGAGGGAGAAGGAGAATCAGACTCCCTGCTGAGCAGGGAATTCAATGTGGGGCTTGATCCCAGGACCCTGACATCATGACCTGAGCCAAAGGCAGACGCTTAATTGACTGAACCACCCAGGCGCCTTGATGGAAATATTCCCCCCCCCCTTTTTTAATAGTATTTATTTGACAGAGATCACAAGTAGGCAGAGAGAGAGAGAGAGAGAGAGAAAGAGAGAGAAGCAGGTTCCCTACCGAGCAGAGAGCCGGATGCGGGGCTCGATCCCAGGACTCTGGGATCATGACCTGAGCCGAAGGCAGAGGCCTTAACCCACTGAGCCACGCAGGCGCCTCTGGAAATATTTCTAACACAAATTTGTTATGAACTTTCTGGTGATCAATGTAGACAGAGATTTTACCTAAAACAGCTTAGGGTTATTCTGTCATCCATATTTTAAGCTTTTATTCCAAGAGTATTTCCTCCTATATACTTAAAGGAAGAGTGTCATAAAGTCTTAATAGGAAGAAAGGAAAATGGGAGGGGAGGGGCTGGAGGTAGGGGAGAGGGAAAGAAGGAGAGAGAATTGGGGATAAAGAGAGAGAAGGAGGAGACAGAAGAGGGAAGAGAAAATTCAGTAGTATTATTAAGTTACCAGGTACTCTTTACAAAGGAAAATATCTTACGTTAAAAAAAGGGAAACTTAGGAACCCAATTATCCTTAATTAGAAGTGGACCACTTGGAAACCTATTCTGTAATCAACTTTTAATTATTGTTTTAAATAGTTAATATTTTTTACCTTGTATACAAACATCTCATAAAATAGATTTTATTTATAATTATATAGAGGTTCTCAAACTTCACTGTGTTAGTTAAAAATGTAGATTTCTGTGCTTTACTTGGAGACTGAGTAGATTTAGGACTAAACCCAGGAATTTGCATTTATATGCATAAAAGAACAAATACCCAGGTGATTCTCATTAGGAATATATGTGAAGTTACAAAGATCTAAAATGGCCACATCCAATGCCAATGAGAAACTGAATTTTTTTTCATGATATGAATTTATCTATTTAATTAACATATAATGTATTTTTTGCTTCAGGGGTACAGATCTGGAATCAGTCTTACACATTCACAGCACTCATCATAGCACATAGCCTCCGTAATGTCCATAACCCAGCTACCCTATCTCTGTCCCCCACCCCCCAGCAACCCTCAGTTTGTTTCCTGAGATTAAGAGTCTCTAATGGTTTATCTCCCTCCCCAGTCCCATCTTGGAGAAACTGAATTTTTAATTAAAGAAATTTTTAATTCACATTTTAAATATTCAGATATGGCTACTAAATAAGTACTTTATTTATTTGAGAAAGAGAGAGCAAGCATGAGTGGGGGAGGAGGAACAGCAGGCAGAGGGAGAAGCTGACTCTCCCCTGGGCAGCAGGGAGCCGAACTCAGGATTCAATCCTAGGACTTTGAGATCAGGACCTGAGCTGAAGACAGACGCTTAATTGACTGATCCACCCAGGTGCCCCTTGTTTTTGTTTTTTAAAGATTTTTGTTTATATATTTTAGAGAAGAGAGGGAGAGAGAGTAGGCAAGTAGAGGGAAGGAGCAGAGGGAGAGGGAGAGAGAATTTCAGTGAGACTCAGTGCTGAGCATGGAGCCCAGTGAGGGGTTTGATCTCATGATCCTTAGATTATGACCTGAGCCAAAAGCAAGAGTTGGAGGCTTAATTGACTGAGGCACCCAGGCAACCTAAGAACTCAGTTGTTTTTAATGACAATAATTTAATACATGCCCCATAATCCTAAAACTTATAAGGCAATAAAATTGTGGCAAAATTAGGTTACAGAAAATCTGTTGTGCATTCTATTCAGCATAATTCTACAAATCTTTCATATGATGAACTGTAATAATTTTAGAAGCATGTAGGAGTGTAGAAGCTGTGGAAATAAATTTTCTCTTATAAGTTTACTAGATCTTTAAAAAATACTACAAAGAAAATCATTTTAAGTTTTATTTTCAGTGTCTAGAAAAAGTAACTTAAGAATTTAAAAAAGTAGTTACAAGGATAAAAATAAAAATGTGAAGTTTTCACAAATGTTTGCTTTTAATTTTTCCCAAGTAGACTCACTTACGTAGTAATTAAAGTTTTTCAGTTTTAAAGCTTACCTATATAATTCAAAATGCACCACTGAAGCCTGTCTCAAAAAAAGGAAGACTAGGGGTGCCTGGGCTCTGTGGGTTAAGCCTCTGCCCCTTCGGCTGGGATCAAGCCCTGCATCGGGTCTCTGCTCAGCGGGGACCTCTTTGCCCCCCGCCCCCCACCCGCCTGCCTCTCTGCCTACTTGTGATCTCTCTCACTCTGTCAAATAAAAAAAAAATTAAAAAAAAAAAAAAAAAAAGAAGACTAAGTAATTCTGAAACCTAATGAAATTTATTGCCAAAACAGACAGGGACCTCGCAAAGGACAATCATGATAGTGAAGAAATAAAAGAAGGAAATGAATAACACCCAATTTCCCTCCTCCTTATTTGGAAAGGATTCTTATTTATGAAGTAATGCTATAGAACTTCTATTTTTTCCATTATTAATATTGTAATAATAAGGAATGTGTATCACTGAAGTCATCTGGCTCTGCAAATAACACACAAGGCATATGTTTCAATAAATGAAAACCCAAAATATGGACGATATGGAATTATATGTACATGTATATATATGCCAGATATTACAGTTTTTTTTCTAAAATGAAAAGCAAATCTGCATACATAACTCAGTTTTTAAAAATTCCTGATACTTGTGGCCTTTATAATCTTCCGTGACTTCCCTTGACCCTACTTTCAATCAACATAGTACAATATCAGTTTAGGGCAAAAATGGGTAAGCAGGCAGATGGGAAAGTATATAAGTAGATAGGATAGAAGGTGAGTGATAAAATTATTATGGGCTATGTATTAGAATAAATTACTGTAATTCAAAACAACTAACATTTAAAGACACTTATCAAAATAAATAAATAAATATACCAAACAGAACACTAGGTATAAAAACTAAGTTGGTTTTACCAGTGCAGATGGAGGTTCAAGAACAGTTTTGTGAAGCTGAAGTGTGGGAGAAGGTACCTATAACTTATGCAGAGATAATAGGGTGAAGAGAAATAGGATGAAAAGGAAAGTGGCTTTTGAAAAGACCAAATCAGCTCACAGCCACTCAAAATAGCAGGAAAAGAAATGGATGATTATTCAATTATGAATAACTTTGTTTTGTACTTAAATGATCCTGTTCTAATTTCCCTGTATGCCTTCTGATTCCTTCTCAGCTTTTCTTTTTTTTTTTTTTTTTTT